>CAWUFW010017206.1:0-273421 GCA_963921515.1 Calotriton arnoldi
GGCTCGCCAGCACCCACCACCCCTTCCCTGACTCCCCTGGTGAGCCCTGATCCTGTCCCTGCGGTGCCTGGCCTGCCCCCCGGTTGCCCCTCCTAGTGGACTGTCCCTGGTTTTGTGCAGGCATGCGTAGGGTGACATCTGCCAGTGTCACCCTGTTTGAACTTTGACAATGGACTGGCCATTGGCCTTTGCTCTATTTTTTCTGGACGTCGTTTTCAATCAACACATATGCTGAATATAGCAACTTTCTTTTCTCTAGTGCTCATGCTTCAGATGTACATGTTGTTGGTGCTGCTAACCATGCCCTTGCTGCAGTGATGGTGATATCTGGTCTCATGATTATGAAGTGTTACTGTGCAGGAACCCATGTGGTCCAGGGGGAATGTGTCCTATCATGTGGTGTATCCATATCATCAATAGCAGCATCTGAGGGTGTCATGTGTTCAGTATTTGGTAATGGGTTTCCTACTTACATTAGCAATTTCATATCTGTGGCTTCCACCCCTGCACATCTGTTGTGCCTGCCATCGTTGCATTTGTCTACTTCCCTGACCGTGTTGCCATCTCCAGTGGACATGCAGGTTTGGGCATCAATGGGGAAGGACTCATCCGTGTAGTCAGTGCAACATTGCTATACAAGTGTGTTGGATCTGTGCTGATGATTCCGTTGGCACATCCATGACCAGGCTGATGTGATGGGAGCCCTCATTTGGTGCTAATTGTTGATTGTGTGACCAAGTGCTCAGCTGACATGATGGGGCCCTACTGAGGCAACATATGGCACAGCTTTCCTCACACAGGAGTGGAGTCCCCTCATGGCAGTGTGTACACGTGTGACATTGCCTGCGCCCAAGGTGTGTGTTGTATGTGCATGTCTGTGTGTTCACTTCCATTTATCTGCGCATGCTGTGATCCCTAGTGTTGTACCTGTTTGTGATGCTTGCTGACTTGAGCTATGTTCCCCCAAAGTCTTCTCCCTGTGTTCTCTGTGATGTGGGTGCATGGCACATTACTGGTCATCAGGGTGTCACCCATAGGTGTGTTTGCTGTCAGGGCTGAGTTTGTGTGCAGACGCAGATGGGTCACAGTCAGGTTTCCCCTTGGCACTTGTTGTTTGCCCCTGTCATGTGATTTTCAGTTCGTGTTGTCTTTCAGTGATTGTGACACGTTGTGTGTGTGACTGCTGGCACTCCTCAGGGTCCGGGCTGCAATGTTGGTTGTTGTCTATGTGTGTTCTTTGTGGGTGACCTTGGCTTCTTCATTGGTGTGTGACTGTGGCTGGGATCCCATTGGTTGGTGTGGTATCGCCGTCATGTCCATGTACAGCGTAGTGTGCAGTGTGTCAGACATTCTGGAGTCTTGTTGAGTGGCCATGTGTGATGTGTTTCTGCACCTTGGTTCCCACCCACCACCCTGGAATAGTCATGGGTGCATGTGCAATGTCACCAGTGCATGTGTACTTCACTGCTGCACATTGTTAGAGGTCGAGGGGTGTGGTCTTGAGTGTGTGCAGATGGGAGTTGTTGCCCAGACAGTCCCCTGCCTCCATGTTGGCCTTGGCTTACTGGCCATGCTGATTGATTTGTGCTTGTGTAGGTGTGATGGTAGTTTGTTGCTCAGGACACCTGACTGTGGTTCACAGTGTGAACGACATTTAGCTTTGTCATCACAGTGGGATTTTTATTCAGCCCAGGGTCACCACATTGTGGGGGCCCTGGGGGTGGTGCGTCTGTGTCTTGCTGTGTCAGTTGTTGTTCCTACGTGCCTGTGTGACATGTGTGTTTTGTGCTCCCTCTCATCTGACAATGCCTGCTTGCCCACATAGGGGATTTGGATCCATGAGTTACCTTAGTGTGGCAGTGTATGCACATCTGTATGATTGGTATTCAGCTCTCCTCATGTGTTGTGTGGTTGCCTGGGGACACTGGCACCCCCACCCCTCACCTGCTGTGTATGATGACAGTGTTGGTCTGCCTGTTTGTGTTTGTGCATCTGCACCACTGCATTGGCATATCTTGGGTGTGCCATTGGCTGTATGTTGTTTGGTGTGTTTCCCCTGCTGTCCCTGGGACTCCTAGGTCATCGGTCAGCACAGTGATCATGGTTTGTGTGTCCCATTGCTGCCATGGTATGGTATCTGTTCACCTCACATCTGCTGTCTCCACAGGATATCTGCATTTGTGTGCCCATTGGTGCAAATATGTGGTTCTGCATTCTGATGGTCACTTCTGTCATTGTGTCATTGATGACTGTTGACGGTCTCAGCCCCCATGGGTGTTGTTTGTCTGCACATGGCCAAAGGAATGTTTCATTTGCACTGCAGTATTTGGCTCCCCCAATTTATGTTGCAATGGGACACATACACTACTTTGCCACAGATGAGTTTTTGGTTCTGTGACCAGGAATGATCCATGCAGTTTGGCAGTTGCAGCTCTTTCTTTGTCAACAATTACCTTTTGGTCACTGTGATGATGAGGGTGTAGACCCCATTGCCACAATGGTCAAAATGTGCTTCGGCTATGGACCCCACACTTGCCTTTTGGTCACTGTGATGATGGGGGTTTAGACCCCATTGCCACAATGGTCAAAATGTGCTGCAGCTATGGACCCCACACTTGCCTTTTGGTCACTGTGATGATGGGGGTTTAGACCCCATTGCCACAATGGTCAAAATGTGCTTCAGCTATGGACCCCACACTTACCTTTTGGTCACTGTGATGATGGGGGTTTAGGCCCCATTGCCACAATGGTCATGGGCTGCTTGCATTGTGGGTGCCACACACATATATGTGTGGCACATGTGCTAGGGGTCACATTGTATGTTCAAAGTCATGTTCGGTGTTGTAGGCATTTGACACAGCCTACACACGCTTGTCATGGTGGTGGGGGGATGTCTTTATCTTGCATTCCCTAGGTTGTGGTGTGCTTGTTGTGTCATGCATTGTCCATCTTATGAGTGGGGGTAGTAGTAGTGGTAGGCATCCAGCCCCCCTGGCTAAGGGTGGTAGTAGTGGTAGGCATCCAGCCCCCCTGGGTGAGGGTGGTAGTAGTGGTAGGCATCCAGCCCCCTGGGTGTGGGTGGTAGTAGTGGTAGGCATCCTGCCCCCCTGGCTAAGGGTGGTAGTAGTGGTAGGCATCCAGCCCCCTGGCTAAGGGTGGTAGTAGTGGTAGGCATCCAGCCCCCCCTGGCTAAGGGTGGTAGTAGTGGTAGGCATCCAGCCCCCCCTGGGTGAGGGTGGTAGTAGTGGTAGGCATCCAGCCCCCCCCTGGGTGTGGGTGGTAGTAGTGGTAGGCATCCTGCCCCCCCTGGCTAAGGGTGGTAGTAGTGGTAGGCATCCAGCCCCCCCTGGCTAAGGGTGGTAGTAGTGGTAGGCATCCAGCCCCCCCTGGCTAAGGGTGGTAGTAGTGGTAGGCATCCAGCCCCCCCTGGCTGAGGGTGGTAGTAGTGGTAGGCATCCAGCCCCCCCTGGGTGAGGGTGGTAGTAGTGGTAGGCATCCAGCCCCCCCTGGGTGTGGGTGGTAGTAGTGGTAGGCATCCAGCCCCCCCTGGGTGTGGGTGGTAGTAGTGGTAGGCATCCAGCCCCCCCTGGGTGAGGGTGGTAGTAGTGGTAGGCATCCAGCCCCCCCTGGGTGAGGGTGGTAGTAGTGGTAGGCATCCAGCCCCCCCTGGCTAAGGGTGGTAGTAGTGGTAGGCATCCAGCCCCCTGGGTGAGGGTGGTAGTAGTGGTAGGCATCCAGCCCCCCTGGGTGTGGGTGGTAGTAGTGGTAGGCATCCAGCCCCCCTGGGTGAGGGTGGTAGTAGTGGTAGGCATCCAGCCCCCCTGGGTGTGGGTGGTAGTAGTGGTAGTCATCCAGCCCCCTGGGTGAGGGTGGTAGTAGTGGTAGGCATCCAGCCCCCGGGCTAAGGGTGGTGGTAGGCATCCAGCCCCCCTGGGTGAGGGTGGTAGTAGTGGTAGGCATCCAGCCCCCCTGGGTGAGGGTGGTAGTAGTGGTAGGCATCCAGCCCCCCTGGGTGAGGGTGGTAGTAGTGGTAGGCATCCAGCCCCCCTGGGTGAGGGTGGTAGTGGTGGTAGGCATCCAGCCCCCCTGGGTGAGGGTGGTAGTAGTGGTAGGCATCCAGCCCCCCTGGGTGAGGGTGGTAGTAGTGGTAGGCATCCAGCCCCCCTGGGTGTGGGTGGTAGTAGTGGTAGGCATCCTGCCCCCCTGGGTAGGGGTGGTGGTGCGCATTCAGGCCCCTGTGTGCATATGTGGCATTGGTGATGGGCATCCCGCCCCTATGGTGCTGCTGTTGCTGGTGTAAGTATATTCAGCATCCCCGTGTATGTGTGTGATGTGTCGTGTACGTGTTGTATGTGTTTTGTGGTTGGTGTCTGGCTTACCTTCTGCGCCGTACGCGTCCGTGCCTGTTCCGGTAGTAGATGTAGAATATTGGTATGATCGGGACGAAGGGATTCATGGTTGGTTCGTGTCGCTCGTCCTTCTCGTTGCTTCGCGTCGTCCTCGTCGCTTCGCCTCGTCCTCGTCGCTTCGCGTCGTCCTCGTCGGTGCCGTGTTCGTCTCGTAGCCGTGGATCGTGTTGTGGCGCGAATCGGAGCTTATGTGCACCTCTCCCGGATGCTTTAACGTGCTGTGCGTAGCGACGGGTTCGGCGCGTACGGGAAGCGCATCGTACTTGTCCGGCCGGACGGGGCTGCATTTTTCCTTCCGTGCGACTCGATTCGGCGTTTCCGGATTCGCCTCGGTCGGAGAACAGGACCTGGTTTGGGTGAGTACGGCTCGGCCGGATTTTTTGCTGTTGTGCGCATCGTACTTGCTCGTTCGGTGTGCTGTACGGATCGGTCGGGAAACAGGCTTTCGCATGGCTTTTTTCCCGACCGAATGGTATTGGGTGCGCCTCCGACCGAGATCGGAATCGGCCCCTTAGTGTGAGACATGATCTCAAACTCTTATTAGACAAACTTTGTTCTGAAGGGGTCATTGTGTCAACCAATTCCTCAGAATGGGTCAGTCCAGTGGTTATCGTTAAAAAAAAAAACTGGCGAGATCCGTCTGTGTGTGGACTTGCGCACACTGAACAAAAACATAATCATTGACTGTCACCCTTTACCTAAGGTACAGGACCTTCTGGCAAATATTGGCTCAGCTAAAGTGTTCTCTTTATTGGACCTTAGGTCTGCTTACCATCAGATACCTCTTGCTGCAGAGAGTCAAGACCTTACCACTTTCATTACTCCTTTTGGAGCTTACAAATACTTACGGATGCCATTTGGTCTTGCCTCTGCAGCAAGTGTGTTCCAGAAATTCATGGACACCATACTTAGGAACATACCGGGTGTTCAAGCTTTCCAGGACGATGTTCTTATTTTTGCCAAATCCAAAAGGGAACACAAACTGATTTTAGAGAGAGTTTTGTCAATTTTTGAGAAAGTGGGCATCACTCTCAGAAAAGAAAAGTGCAAGTTCATGGTGGACCAATTAGATTATCTCAGGTCACAATGTTTCCACACAAGGCATTAGCCCAAAAATGTCTCTTGTGTCTGCCATCCAAGATGCTGCACCACCCAATAACAAAGACACTCTCCGTTCTTTCTTGGGTTTATGCGAGTATTATTCTCGTTTTATACATGGGTACGCCATCATCGTTCAACCTCTAAGGGAATTACTGCATAAAGGTAAAGCTTTTGAATGGTCTAACTCAGTACAGAATGCTTTTTCACAGGTCAAAGGTCTTATAACTTCTTCTCCCATTTTGGCACCATTTAATGCTGGACAGCCCTGTTGTCTCACAGTGGACGCTAGTCAACTGGGGTTGGGGGCAGTCCTTTCTCAAAATATTGGTTCTTGTGAACGCACCATTGCTTATGCTTCACGTTCCCTTTCCACTCCAGAGACCAACTACAGTACGATTGAGAAGGAAGCACTTGCCTGTGCCTGGGCGGTTGAGAAGTTCAAAACTTATTTGTGGGGTACCCATTTCAAGATCTTTACGGATCACAAACCCCTAATTTTCATGCTCAATGGCAATGGTTCAGGCAAAGCTTCTGCGAGATTGGTACGCATCATTTCAAAGTTACAGGAGTACAATTTCTCAATACATTATTTACCTGGAGGGAAAAATGGACGTGCCGACTGTCTCTCCAGAATGCCTATTGTTGACCCAACTCTGCCAGTAAGTGATGATGTCGAGTGTGTAGTAGCTCTTGTTGAGGACGTTTTACCATGCAATCCCCTGTTTCCAAGGAGTCATGGTTATCCGCCCTTGAGGAAGATATTCTTCTTCAAAGAGTCATCACTTATATCAGACAGGGTTGGCCTCACGACAGGAACTTGCCTCCTGATGTAAAACCTTTTGCACATGTTTTGGATGAATTGTCAGTTGTTGATGGTATGCTTCTTCGACATGATTTCTTAATTCCTCCACTGTCTCTTAGAGAGCTATTGTTTAGGAAAGGTCATGAGGGTCACATGGGTGTCTCTGCCACCATTCGAAATTTGAAACAATTTTACTGGTGGCCAGGTATTGATTCACAGGTTAAGACATGGATTTCTGGCTGCAGTACATGCTTAATTTCTGACAAACATTGGAAAACCTTTGAACCTAAAATTCATATGGTTCCCCTTCCTGAGTCTGTTTGGGACAAAGTAGCCCTTGATTTTGCAGGTCCGTTTGAGATTCTTCCAGGCAACAAAAGATATCTCATTGTCCTTGTTGATTACATGTCCAAGTGGGTTTACTTCAATTTTGTTGCCTCGCCTGATACCAATTCCGTCATAAAGTTTCTCAAAGGAGTCTTCGAAGTTGAAGGTCCTCCAAGAGAACTTATCACGGATAATGGCACCCATTTCAAATCTCATCAAATGCTGGAATTTGTACCAAATTTGGGAATTAAACATCTTACCGTGGCTTTGTATTCGCCATCATCAAACGGCCTGGTTGAACGAGTCAACAAATTCTTGAAAGAAGGTATTCAAACCGCACTTTCTGGTGGTTTTCATGTTGAAGAATTTTTGAGACAAAAATTTGGAACTATCACGTCACTCCTCACAGCACCACAGGTGTTTCACCGTTCAGGTTGTTACGAAATAGATTTGCTGCTTCTCAATTGTGTCCAAATTGGGTGAAAGAATTAACTTCTTCCACTTGCAATGTCAAGGGCAATTGGGAGAGTGTTAGAGAAAGTGTCAAACTTAAGCAATTAGCCATCTCAACTTACCATAAGAATGCAAAAAACACTAAAGACATACTATTTGGTGTTGGTGATTGGGTTCTAATTAAAAAACCCAATAGAATTAGGAAAGGTGAATCCAAATTTACTCTTCCTGTGAAAGTTGTCAAAGTTTCAAAGAGTGCAATTTTATTAAACGGGAGAGGGTGGTGGAGTAGAAGAAGTCTTGTGAAAATTACTAATGAACAGGCTGTCAAAATTGTTTCTGCGAAAAAACGAGGTATCTGTATTTCTGACATTGATTCTGTGCAATTTTACTTTGAAAAGCCTATTCCTTCCTCCGAAGTTTCTGATTCTTCATCACAGGAAGGCGTCAACACCAATGTTCCTTTTGAGGTTCCCTCATCATTTTCATCTATCCCTGGTTCAAGTCTTCAGGTTCCATCAGAGGAGTCATCATCTGCATCTCCGATTCCTGTTTCAAGTGACTTGGATTTTTCTAATGCTTGTGGTTCTTCTCATAGTTGCTTGGTTTCTGGTACTTCACACAGGTCATCACGTAATGTTTCTGTACCTCAAAGATTTAAAGATTTTTATTTGATGTAACATTTCATTTCTTTACTTTTCTTACGCCAATTGGTATGGGCACCCTGTTGCCCCTATTATGTTTTGCTTTCATCCACTGTTATGTATTGCGCCTTTTCTTTTTGTTAAAAAAAAAAGGGGGTGATGTTATAATGACAAGTTGTCCTTTCCCTTTAAGGACAACTTGTCTGTCACGAGCGCCTTCCCCGAGCGCTGTTTACATTTGTTCTTCACTCTGCACTCTGGCGTTCGCATTCAAGCTGCCTCAACTGTATACTTGGCAGTTTGGATGACAGCACCAGAGGCAGCGGTTGTGGGTCGCTGTCTGTCCCACGCATCTCTACTGAATAAACCAACTTTAAAACTACTTACTGTCTGCTGCAGCCTATCTTTACAGTGGGATATTTCCAGGCGCCTGTAGCAGCCTCAGACAGAGACTGTTGCCGGACGGAAGGAGGTTGGCATTTTGATTATACCAAAAGTGAATAATAGAATATTCATTTTAGTATAATAAAAAGAAACAGGCCAGAAAATATGGGCGGTGGGAGGGGGGGCTCTCAGCCCTTTAAGAGGAGCCGCCACTACCCCGGACTGTGATAAATGATTGTTTTTCACTCCAACGGAATGAGCTGCTTTTGGCTTTACAGATTATATTAGCTGTAAAGTTTGCAACATAACACAACAGCATACACTAAAATACAATAAAAAAAACAACAACACATCTACCGAACAAAACAAGTCACGACACAACAGAAATAGAGAACGGGGACAACATTGCAAAGCATCCAAATAAATATACAATGGAGTGTTCTTGTGTTTGGGGCTGTTGTGTCAATGAATCTCCACTGTACTCTCCTTAAATGCAGAAAGACATTCTTGCCACATATTACCACCTCCACACACCTCTTGTCATGATATGGTGTCAGAAGGTGTCTGCACTAAGCACCTCCGTATTGACCTCCAAAGACATGGAATAACGCCAACCGAAAAATGTGCTGTGATCCAGTCGATGAACTCAAACATTTTCAAATCACCAGTATTTCACTCTGAGAAATGGTTTCAAATGCATTCGGTTTAGTATGCTTTAAAAGAGTTAGAGAACTATCTTCTATTTGAATGGCTTAAAAATATACAGAGATTGGGCGGCGTGGTCACCAACCTGAGGAGAAATCTCTGCCTGTGATAGGAGCTCGCTCCATAAACAAGGTTTCACGCTGTTATGAAAAGGCTTTTCTGCCTACAAAGAGGCGAGAATGACTGCTATTTACAGGCACCATAGGTGAGTTCTGTTTGCCTGCACAGTACAATGGAAAAGAATGTCCATACATTGGCTAAACTTTGCATTGTATTATTAGTACCTTAGGGATGCATGGGCCAGCTGGTACTTCTCTGGTTCAACTAGATTCTACTTACTTCCACTCCCCCTTGAAGCATCCTGGAAGAACTTCTGTAGAGCTGTGATACGCAGCGGAGCCTAGCTGACCTTCCCTGCCGCGCTCACCACGATGATACTCTGCATAAAATGAAATTACATATCCAATACCAGATTTCATAGGCATTCAACTTGAAGCTGGAGGACAAAAGATCAAAAAGGGGCATACAGTCTCATACATGTTAGTATCAAGGTCAACAAGAATTGGCAAAGCCAATAGGTCTCATCAGTGACACTGATTGCTTTTGCCAATGGTTGTTCCCTACCAGACCTGATGGCCGCAGTGCTTGCACCGCATATGTGGTTAACATCTTGGAATGCTTTTCTTTTAAGAAAAATCAACAGAATGATTCCAACATGACTCCTGCGCATACTGACACAGGCGGCCATCTTCGATCCACATTCAAAGCTAACCAATCAACTAACTGCGAGTGCACAGAATATGCTCCTAATGTATCTTCAAAACTATAGTTCTCATTTCCCAATTATCGAATGTCGCAACTGCAAACATAGAAGGGGGACATCTACACAGTTGCATCCCATAAGTCAGGCAGTCGTAATTGTAAATTGCATTTGTGTAGCGCATACTACTCCTGATGAGGCATTGAAGTGCTTTGCGCTGTGTAGCACGCTAGTATGGAACCCAAAATTAGAGTTAAATAGTTAGTAGATTAGCATCATTTTTTTTTAAACTTGTGGATTCATTGTGTTACGTTTGTGCTCTTAAATTCTTGAGTGTTAAGTAGCGTTTTGCCTAGAGATTGAATGATGGGAATGGATTAGATAAGGGGAAGTAGTAAGTTGTTATAGGTAGTGGTGGACACGTTTGATCAAGAGAATTTGACCATCAGTTTGTACTGGTAGTGGGACACCTACTATGGAGTGAAGCTCCAAGCTGGAAAAGCCTATCGGCAAGCATATGTTTCCCAGTTCAGCATGTGATGGCCTCCATAACAGAAAATTTTAATAGAAGGTTTATTCATGGGTTGTGCAAAAGTGAATGGCTAGGCATATAGTTAGCGATAGTTTGTGGGCAGTGGACTAGCAGGTAGATGTGAAGGAACGAAAGACCCAGCTCCACAAACAGATATTACATAGGAAGACTGGACCTGGTCAGTTAAGATACATCACATGCCATAGGTATTTCAGACCCTTACAGAAGCAATGCCACAAGAAAAACCCAAGGTTGGAGAGGCATAACCTTCCACTCAAGGT
Organism: Calotriton arnoldi; assembly: GCA_963921515.1. Taxonomy (NCBI): domain Eukaryota; kingdom Metazoa; phylum Chordata; class Amphibia; order Caudata; family Salamandridae; genus Calotriton; species Calotriton arnoldi. Next base: position 10,399 of record CAWUFW010017206.1, read on the forward strand.
GGCAGTGATTTATTATACAATTGAGGCAAGAAATGCGGGTGAAAAGAGATTGGTCATCTCAGGGGCAAAGTCAAAGGGCAAGGGACTCAGGGCTACAATAAACCTTGTGCTCTGGCTGGGGGACTGACTAGATTTGGGCAAAAGTTTAATTTCAATAGTGAAATTCACATTAAAAAATATGAATGCGATTTTGCGTGATTTCAGCCCACATGAAACATTGGTTTGTTCAAGTCAGCCTCCCGACAGTATTGAGTGTGAATTGTTAATGCAAGAAATGCCTTTGTGCAAAAATATATGAAGATCAGATCATGGCAAACCGCATTTTGTAATATTTTTGCATTTTTTTAAATAAATATATGCGTTACAATGTGTTTGGCTAGCATCCATTAGCTGTACTGTACTGTGCTGGGAGGTCTGCAGGGTTGGTGTCACTATGGCTGTCAAACAGTGCGGCTGGTAACATCTTTTAGGAATTAGTGCACTGTGGTGTGTTGGTGGCCATATAAAGTAGTTTGGCGATGTAATGTTCTTAAGACGCATTGTAGTGCAAAATAGTCCTCTGGCTACAGTGCAGTGCATGGCTTAGCGTCCCTAGTACAATGTGCAGCGTCGATGGTTAGTGCCTCCGTGATGCAGTTTGGTTCTCTATCATGCAGGGCAAATGTTGTGGGTTGCTATATTTAGGATACAATATATGATGGGTTAGTTTTAGTTAGATGTAGTGCAGGGGGTGAATCAGGGTCCCTAGAATGTAGGACAATGGGCTGGGATACTGCCCATGGCATGGACTGGCAGTGAAATTTGCACCTAGGACTCACTAGCTTGGTATTACCAGGTTTTTCTGCTTATTTCATGAATGTAGTTACTTCTATTAAATTAAAATTGCCTAACGTTCTGAATCCTGCTGCGTGATATTCTGAAGATCTGAAGAAAAAACAGGAGCCTCATCTGCGACCCTGAGAAGCAAGGGATGCCCACCCATCTATTTTCATCACTCATGCCCATGAAGCTAGGACATTGTAATTAAGGGTGCTAAATTAATTTACTGTACTGACCTGACTTCAGCTTCTACAAATCATCCAAGAAGCTTTTAACATGCTGCCCGTCACTGGACTAATCCCATTCTAGATCAGCCAATGTCCCATTCTATTGCTGTCTGTTCAAATACCAATCCATTATTCATGCAAAAGATGTCTTGATTCAATAATAAACTTCAGATCTTAGATGTGATAATCTAGGTCCTCTTTTCTCAAAGAGACATTTGGAGCAAATTTGTCCTAATCAGTTTACTAGGGTTAACTTCTCTTTTGCATACACTGAAGCCTACTTCCTACTGGAAGGATTCTCTCTCTGCTAATTTAAGGATCCGACCCCTGGGTACCTGATCCATTCTGGCTTTTTGGCAACATCTCACGTACAGAGGACATTTTCCCCTTTACGCTTAAAATGGAAGCAATGTGTCCCCTTTTGAAAAAAAAGCCATCCTAAATTAAACTGTTTTCAGTAACTCCATCCTATGTCCACTTTACATTTCATGCAGAGAGAAGAAGCAACTTTCCAGCTTCAAGCCAATGCTGACCACCATAATGTCTTGTGCCCATACCAATCGTGGTTTCACCCCAATCCTGGAGATGGCTACTCTTCAGGGCATGGGTCATCTACTTCCTGTGCACGATGGTGATAGCCCCTGGCTCCTTGTGCTGCAGGAACATAAATATGTTTGAGCAAGGAGTGCTATTAGCCATGCCAGATGGCTGAAACGCCCTGAAGGTAAGACAATTTGCTGTTTTTCATGTTTTGTTTCTGGACACCCTGAATGGACCCATATTCATTCAAAGCCCTCCTCTCCCACCCCCTCCAAGGCTCTTCTGTCCTGTGATGTACCTCTGGGCTCTGTCTACTGTTGTGTTCAACAAGAAGTTGGGTTGTTAGGTGATCTAGTGGAAGTGTGCAGTGTCTCCATCCATCCAACCATCTTTATCCAGAGGTGTCATCCAAGACTGGTGTCCTCACCTGACCATGACTGAAATCTAGAAGATTACATTTTAAATCTACTCTAGTTAAGACAGAGTTTTCACTCATTGCTCCAGGTAAAGCCAACCAAGACGTTCATTCTTAAATGTCAATTTCTATTAAAGATGGTGTAGGGGCTACCCTTGTAGAATCTGCTAAAATCCCGTGACTTTTTGTTGAATTCTATACTTTCTTTGCGCCTCCTCAAAGAAAAGAGAGATTAGATAGCGCAGAGCCACTCTTCTCTGTTGAGGCAGACTAAGCATTTCATCCCCTCTGATTTTACTCGATGAGGCAGGCACTGGTACCTTCTCATGTGGAAGGCAGCATTGCTGCATTGGTGGGTGTTCGTAAATGATCTTGGCTACCTCTGAAAGGAGATCTCCAAGCAATATCTTGCCCTAAAGTGGCTGCTTGAAATTGTCATTATTGGAAATGTAACTGGCTTTCTCCTCAACAACACCACGTTTGGAATTCACTCGCCTGTTAGATGTGCTAGGTGCTATCCTTTTTATGTTTTAGGAAGGAATTATAAACTCACTCTCTTTTTGCAAGCTTTTTATAATTTTTTTAATCGACTGTTCATACACAGGATGCAGTGCACTCTAGAAGCTCTCTTATGGACTCTAAGATGCAGTGTTGTGTGCTGCAATAGCGTCACTACAACACAGCAAGGTTGAATCCTTATGATGCAGTGTTGTGTGATAGGCCAGGGTCGCTAGGATGCAGCGCATGGTGGTGGAATGCTGTCCCTAGGAGACAGTAAGGCAGTTTAGTGCCCCAAAGAAGCAGTACAGTCTAGAGGGTTTCTGTGGCTGCCCGCGGCCCTCGCAGGGGGCCTCTTAGGAGGGCGGCCGCCTTAGTGCCACATGATGGCACACGGCGACAATCCAGTGTGTGGGGACCCCCTAGGGATCCAGCACGCCCTCTCGTCATTTCCGGCGCACGGGTGGGCGGGGAGTCAGGTATAAGTGCCTCTCCCGCCCACCTGGCGCTCTCTTTCCTGGCAATCCTGCATGCCGTTATCCCCAGGCAAATATCCCCAGATGGTCCTCGCGTTGGACCCTGGAGGAACGACGGCGCCCCGTTAGTCCTACGGGCGGTGGTAAACCTGAGCAACCGGGGGCTGCCTGGATACGCTCCGCCCCCCTCAAGGGGCGTGAGTAGATGGGTGGACTGGTGGTCCACAGGTGGGAAGGTGTATACCCTCCCCCAGAATTGGTAAGCACCGATTGGTTAGTGCCACGGTGCAATTTGGCTCATCAGGTGGGCAGGCAGCAGAGGGGCTGCCTGCCCTTGGATCGCCCGTAAGCTGACCCACCATGTTGGCATATTTCAGTATGCAAATAAACCTGCAGCAATTTTCTCCACGAAAAATGTGTCTTGTGTGTTTATTTCATCAGGAGATTGCTGTATGTGCTATGGGGAGTGTGTTGCCGATATTGGCACTATGTCCCTGGGACACAGTTTAGATGCATTTAGACGAGTAGTGCTAGATGCTGTGGATTGTGATTCTTACCATCTTCAGTATGCATTGTTGGTGGTATGTGACACGAGCATCTATAGTGCGTCAGTATCACAATGGTGTACTGCAGTGGGGCAAGTTAGTGATAAGTCGATTCCATCTGGTGAGACGGTGAAGCTAGGATGCAGAGTGGTGTGCTGGATTGCAGTCCCTACATTGCAATGGACTGTGAGGGGGTAACGCACTGCTGTCTGGTGGGTTAATGCTCCCATAATGGATGGTATAATGGCTATATATTGCATCCTTGATGCAGTGAAGTAGGTGTGGTTCCAAAGGACACAGTTCACGGTGGGGGAGTAGTATCTCTAGGATGTTGTATCCATCTGTATACTCATACGCTGTTGCTAGTCCACACTAGTGGTAGAGGCAAGCCATACAAATGAAAATAATAGCAAGAAAAGATCAATTTTCCAGAAATGCTGTTTTGTTGCACATGCGCTTTTCAAGTCCTAAAGCTTTCTTACTGTATCTCAAGATGGAACAGCTCCCTGTATGAGCCTCTCCCTTGCCTACTCCTGCTGCTTCTCCTACAGTGGACAGACCTTTTGACTACATCAGCTGGAACGTTTTAGCAGTACACTTATAAAGCAATGCCTCGGTAAACCTAAAATGTTGGGTAAATGTGTTGGGGGGCTCTGGGTTCTCCAAACCAGGCTCGAGGTGGTTTGGGTCAGCTTTGTTTTAGCCTCTTGAGGTTTTTTGAATTAGATGTACAGCGAACTACATTACCAAGGAATCGTTTTACAATGTGAATACGCCTTATATTTTTAATTTTAGCTTATCCTCCTACACATTCAATTTGCACAGCTACAAAAGGGCCCTACTGTATTCAGTTGATAACATGCCAAATTATGGACATGTAAGCAGTGCTTAATTCGTAGAAAAATAAGTGCCAGGGCCTAAAGTATTTCTCATGAGGCCACTGCTGTTTGCACCACCCGCTGCCAGCGCTGTCAAATGCCATCATACGTGTGACTGCTTGGACCGTTCCAGGCCACCCAAAGTTGTAAGAATGTCTTGGACACACTGATATTATGTATTTTATTTTTCCTGTACATTGAATTGATCACTTGGGTGATAACTCTTGGGTGCCTGACCTCTATGGACCCTCACCACTTCAGGGGACTTCATCCCCCACCAGTGTTGCTCCAGAGGGGGCGGGGCCTCCTTCAAAGTGCTGAAAAGTGCTCCTGCAAGCCAGCTGCGTGGGATAACTTGGCTGCTAACTCTGGGGTGCCTGACCTCAACGGACCCTCACTACTTTAGAGGACTTCATCCCTCACCATTTGCTGCCCCAGGCGGTGCAGCTCCACAGTGTTGCTTCAGAGAGTGCGGGCCTCCTTCAAAGTGCTGAAAAGCGCTCCTGCAAGTCCACTGCACAGGATAACTTGGCTGCTAACTCTGGGATGCCTGACCTCTACGGACCCTCGTCACTTTAGAGGACTTCATCTCCCACCATATTACACACCAGGAGGCGCAGCTGCAGAGTGTTGCTCCAGAGGGGATGGGGCCTCCTTCAACATGCTGAAAAGCGCTCCTGAAAGCCGCCTGCGCGGGACGCACCTGGGCGAAGCCCGGGCCAAGGATGGGCCCGTCCACGCCCATGAGAGCCCGGAGGAGGCTGGGCCACCCCACTAATGTTTCTTGATCAAGGTACTGTTGGTTATTGTCCTTATCCTGGTACTTGCTGCTTGTCCTCCCAGTCCCCTCCTCCAAGTTCTCTCATTATTGAGACTGTGTTACTAACTGCTGCTCCTTCCGTGACATATTTCCAAACTGTATTCTGAAGTCCATCTAGCTGCTGCCTTGTTTAGTCCAAAGTGTTGCCTCAAGGGTTTAATTTCATCACTGTTTTATATTATGATCTTTTGCTTTTTATATACTTGGTATACGAGTTTGCTGGCGGTGGGGGGTGCTTGAACTTTTAAAGCGATACATTTACCATAAAGAATGGGCAAGAGGAAGGCCATGGAGGGAGCTAGCGGACCCATCAAAACCAAAAAAGCCCTGAAAACGGCTGGGGTTAACTGTGTTATCGACAGGATAGACAATCTATTAGACGAATGCGAGGAGATACTTGGCCCTGTTCTGGCTCTGTTTTCCTCTGCTCTGCTCATTCCTGGTTCTCCCACCTTAAATTCTCAGCAAAAGTGAATTCCATACATGTTTCCATACCATTGTCTCGGGCAACGACACACACCTTGCTTGGAAACTCTGATACAACCAGTGATTTAACCACTCCTGGGTCACCGCACTCACCTCCTTTTGAAGATGTTCTCCCCTGCAATAATCGCTTTGCGCCTCTGCTTGACCTGTCAGAGGCACAGGTTATTCCTGATGCCCCACCAACATTGTTCCCACACTCATTCTGACTGCCCCTTCCTGCATCGACCAGGTATATTATACCTCGCTTATCACGGATTTAAAGGCAGAGGTAGGGGAGTTAAAATCGTTGTTACTTCTCATATATACCTCATTGAATCAACTTATAACATCTAGGGGCACTAACACTCCTAGTGGCCAAGAAATCCCCAATCTACAGGTAACCCATTCCTCCATTCTACCTCCCAGTTTACCACTGGAACCCTTTAATCAGGGCCACATATTGCTGTGGGACGGGCTCCTTCTAATGACTCCCATTCGAGGCCTGAGCTCCCTTGAGACCCCAGTTCTAACAGACCAGTAGGCAACTCGCACAGCTCCCAGCCTCTTAGCGCCTATGTTGTCTATGCTACATCTGATAGCCTTTCTGTCAATAGGGCTCCTCATGGATATGGTCCCAAGTCCCCCTTCACATTACGATAATAGACGGCACTCTTTTCCAAACCCTATCATAATGACCAACCTTCCAAACTAGCACCTCACATCAGTCACGAAGGGGAAGACTCTATTAAAAACAAAGTGATACTCTGGATCAAACATGTTAGGGGTTGTTGCTCAGTTATTCGCGATGACATTACCAGTGCCAAAAGAAACCCCGTAGCTAACTCAAATTTTGATACAATCAAATTGACATTTACAGATGAGGCCATGGGTGATAATTTGGTGGCTCTTGATTTTCTGTCTTGTCCGCTAAGCCATTCTAACATACGGTTATAGTATCCTGGGCCGCTGCACAATGCGAATATTGCTCAAGATTCTAAACTGGGCTCTACAGCAAGCCACCTAAGGCTTGGATGATATTGATTGACTTCTGGACTCTACTCGAATCCCTACACAACAAAAATAGTCAACAACATCAAATTTCCACAACAATTCTATGCTGGAGTCAAGCAGTGTGAGGAAAACCCCAACCTGCCCTTTGCCATGAGATGGTCTGGTGTGTCCCTGTGAGAAGTTGGCCTGGTATATGCTGTCTACTAATTAAAGTGGGCACCTTGCACCAGTCCAAACGACCCTTATGATGTATGAGGTCAAAGATAACCTTTAGAAAGCTATCCTAGTGGTAGCTGTGGAGAGCAGCTTTCAGGCTTAATCTTGAAGGAATGTAAAGCAGCTTGTTTTACCAGAATATCACCTCCTACATTGACCAAATGAAAGGAGAACCACACAGTAGTTATATAAAAATATGTATTTATTAATAGAACACTCTTTACTATCCTCTATATGAGGATAGAACACAAAGCACACAATACGAGATCAATAGAACAGTTGTAAGTAGCACAATACACAGTGGGCTCCAGGGGGAGACCAAACCATATACTAAAATAGTGGTATAACAGTCACGACTGAGATCAAGACAAGGTCTGGAGCACGTAGAATCGCCGGGACCCCAAGGTACCACCCAAGGTGAGTAGATAGGGACCCCACGGAGGACAGGTGCAGTGTGAGAACACGACCGCAGACTCCGTACAATTCTATGGGGAAGTCGCGGTTACACTTTTAAAGTTTAAGGACCCTTCTAGGAGGACTTCGAGCGAACCCTTTGGAATTTAAGAGTTTGAAGAGCCACCCCACTCGTGGATACCGTAGTACCCGAGTTACCTATCCCAGAGGAGCCAGGTGCATAGGTCTGAAGTGGCATCGGAAACTGCCGTCGTTCTCAATGGAGGGCTGTGAAGAAGTACTGCTGCCGTGAAGGTGAAAAAGGGTCTGGTGGAATCCAAGCCTGGATTCAGGAAGGAAGGAACCTGAAAGCAGAAGGGACAGAGTCTGGGTCACTTCAGAGTGACCAGGGGCTCGGTAGACGAATGCCCACCGATGTCGGTGCTTCAGGTGCGAAGAAGGGATGCTTGACTCTGCAGCCACAAGGACCAGGAGATGATGAGGACAACCAGGAGCCGCAGGTGAGCTGTCCCATGAAGGATGTTGAGTGCTGAGGGGTCAGTGTCCGGCTGGAGCACCAACAAGCCTTGGCAAAAGCAACCCATGAAGGAAGGTCAAACAGGTTACGGTGTGGACCCGCAAGGTCCAGAAGACTCACCAAGCAATGGGGAGTCAGGGCACGTCTGGAGCAACCAGGAAAGCCCAACAGAAATCAAGATGACCCTCAGGGAGACCCACAGGCCGAAGGACCAGGAGTCACGAGGGGACCTCGGGCAATATTACAAAGTACCAGCCCACGGAGCACTTAGTGTGAGGAGGACGGAGTTCTTTGGTGCGAATACTGCTCAGGGTCAGGAATACACGGAGTCCAATGCACAAGCTCTGGAATTGCCAACAAGCATATGCAACTGCAAATGGACGCGGTGCACAGGGGTTCGGGTTATGCAGTCCCCACAAGGGATACTGGCCTCAAACTGGCTGAGAGGGCAGATCGACCTCAGGGACCTTCAGAAACCCACCTCCTGTGTTGCTGAAATCTTCGGAGTCCCCAGGAGCTCAGGAGCAGCAGACCGGTCAGTTGCGTTAAGGTGCCTGATAGGGCAGGGGAGTGACTCCTTCACTCCAAGGGAGATTCTTCAGTTGTCCTTAGTGCACCACAGGTCCTGCACGGAGCCTGTATGGAGCAAGGGCACAGACAAAGCTTTGGACGGAGAGGGAGACGAAGTTGGGCCCAGTCGAAGTCCAGCGAAGTCCAGAGTGTCCAGACGGTCGAAGGTCAGTGGTTTCTTCTTGTAGAATCTTGTCCACGTAAAATCTAAAGTCTTACAGCCAGGTAAGCCCTTATGTACCCACGGGAGAGGGTTGGACAGATGATTTGGGGGACCCTCCTAGGGGAGGGTCAGGACAGAGGAATGGTTACACCCATGTCCTTTGTCCAGTTTCGCGCCAGAGCAGGAGCAAATGGCTCCCAGAACTGGTTTGAGCTGGACTATGCACTGGACTATAACACCAAATGTTCCCCGGGTGCAGACTTTCAGGCACTCTCACAGTGCACCCACCCAGCCCCACTACACTAAATCCTGTCTGGGAGGTGGTCACACCTCCCTGTGACAGGATGCCTATTGTGCTGCCTTCCTCTGCTCGAGCTTGGCTCAGCAGCAGGAGGGCAAAAGTGTGTCTCTGGTCGGCAGCATCCATTTTGTGCTGACCGGGTCGAGAAGGCTGGCACCGGATAGACCAGTGACCCCACGAAGGACGCTTCAGAAGGGTGGAATCATACCTCCCACACCGGTTACCAGTGTGGAGGTATGATTCCAAGGTGTTTGATACCAAACACAATATGTTTCTATGCAGCCGTTTTTGAGATAGCATTTACCGCGAGGTTATAATGCACCTCTACCTATATGTTCGGCTGAGTCACAGACAACCCAGGAGAATGGTCTCCGAAGGCTGCAGAGGGGCTCTGCTCATGCAGGGGCACCCTCTCACTAAAACCCCAACACCCTGCCTTCAGCATTGATAAGGCCTGCTATAGGGGTGACTTATAAGTTTTAAGTGTAGTGACCCATAGATATAGTGAACCTATATCTAAAGTAAGTGGTGCAAGCACCATCTTACACAGGCTGCTGTAGCAGACCTAGAGTTCCATTTTGCATGGCCTCTTATGGGTGGCATATACATGCTTCAGCCCATGGGAGGCCTCTGGGATACCTATGCCCTGGGTACATGGGTACCATATACTAGGGACTTATAAGGGTACCCCAGTATCCAATCTGGAGTGTACCAAAGTACATGTGTGACAATTTAAGGGAGAAAGCAGATAAACTGGGGTCCTGATTAGCAGGATCCCAGTCAGACTAGTCACAAACCAGCAAAACACCAGGCAAAAAGTGGGGGGTAACCATGCAGTCAGATCCAATTTACTAAGCAGTACTGGAGTAACACCTAAATCTGATACTACGAGCGACTTGTCCGTTGAAATTGTTCCATCTCTGGATCATGGCTCAAGTACAGCTCTTGCAACACAGAAGCCCCCAATGTCTACGCTGGTCTCATGGAATGCGGCTGGCCTCGGGGCCAATGTGTCCCTACCTGATTTGAACAAATGTATCTGTTTGCTCCAAGAGACATGGTCTGTGGATCCTATATTCATACCAGATTACCTAAACTTTCATGTTCCAGCAAAACCCAGCCTATGTGGGAAAGCCAAGGGTGGTTTAACTACGTGGGTTAGAGCTTCACTTAATTGTAAATTTCGATAATTTGACATTGATTGGCCAGATATTCTGGGTATCCAGCTCACAGACGATAAAAATCTTTGGATCGCTATTTTTAATATATATGCCAGAGGGGTGAAAGATGGCTTGGCTTCTAAAACCTTGCAAGCCCTTGGGGACTATCTGGAAAGGTGTTCTCTCCAATATCATCTTATTCTGTCAGGGGATTTCAAAACCACATTTGAGCCCCTTAACATAGATGATGTCCAGTTAACTTGTGAAGAGAACAAACTATGGGCTGCCCCCATCTGGATATTCCTCCAATAAATAGATGGACACAGGCTACTCTCCAGCTTAACGCTCTTTTCATTGAGTATGGGCTTAAGGCCACTAATGGTCTAACAAGATCTGACTTAAAGGGGGCCCACATGTTACATAAACTAAATCACATGAGCCGTATCAACTATATCTTAGTCGATTTAGGGATATGGGCATTAGTTTATGACATGGTCATTTTAAAAAGGACGGAGAGCGATCACAGCCCACTGTCTCTCTCTATGAGTGCCTTTTGTGATAAACACCCCTCGATCATCACCCACTTTCCTACACAAGGGATATAGAGTATGATAATGACATGCAGCACCTAAAATGGAGCCAAGTGGTAGCCCGCCCGAATATTTTAGCTGCCATTAGCCAACACCGCCAAAAGGTTCCTTCCCAAATCGAGGGTGGCTTAAGGAGTGATTTAGACTTTGCGACCTTTAGCGACCTGCACAATGTCTTTTTTGAGAGTATTTTGAAACACTTTACACTCTTTGGCCCACACCCAAGAAGTGTGTCCCCAAATCTAGCTCTTGGTTTAATGGGGAATGTTGGGATCTAAAATGCACTTTGGTACAGGCCATAAAAGCAAAGGATGTTGCATGGATCACTGTTACTAGGATGGCCTATAAAAAAGCTTTAGTTAAAGCGTAAAAGGACTGAGATGAGCATAGGTGTTGTGACCTTGTGGACGCCTGCTCTGCAAAAACACTCTTCTAAATTCTGGTCGCTGGACTCTTGGGGTGGCAATGTCTCAGCGTCGGAATCTACCAACTACTTCTCCCCATTCGATTGGTTTGATCATTTTAAGAACCTATACCATGAGGACACCATGGATCCAATTGAGGGGGCCCGTTGCCTATCCTTTTCTTGAGCGATTCTACCACATTGTTGGACATCTCTGCTATCTTAGCATCCTTTAATGCTATCACAAGCTGTAGGGCTGCCGGGCCTGATGGTATACCAGCCGACATATTTATCCATGACACAGAGGCATGGTCCAAATATGTACTTACCTTTGCAAATGCCATTGCAAAGGATGCACCCATTCCGCACTCTTGGAAGGGTGCTGTTGTGCTTCAAATTCACAAAAAGGGTGATAGGTCCCAACCAGGTAACTACAAGCCTATTAGCTTAATAGACTGCACCCAAAAGGTCTTCTGTCGTTGTGTCTTATCTAAAATCCAGGACTGGATTTATGAAAATGATGTACTTAGCCACTTTCCAGCTGAGTTTCGGAAAAAAACTTCCACAATTGACCACATTTTCCAGTTCACGTTAATATATTGGAAGATAGTAGTAATCGGTAGAGGCAAACTTTAAGTCTCCTTTGTTGATTTAAAATCTGCCTTTGATTTGGTTACCCGCCCAAGACTATGGCAAGCCCTTAAAGACATGGGTATGCACCCTGTCATCCTGTCTCTTGTCATACGCTTACATGAAGACAACTTTGCTAGAATTCATTGGGGTGCATAGGGCCATATGACTGAGAGGGTTCTGGTCTCCAAAGGTGTTCGACAGGGCTGCATCCTTGCCCCAACGTTGTTTTTGTTGCATCTAAATGAAATTGTGCACTTTCTATCCCAGGTCCATACTGACGAACCTACACTCACAAATGCCAAAACTACCATCCTATTTGTGGACGACGCCTTATTGATCTCCAAGACCCAGAGTGGGCTTTAGAAACTCCTGACTTGATTTGATGAGTTCTGCCATACTTGTGGTTTGGAGATCAATACAGCAAAAACTAAACTAATGCCTTATACCCAACACAAATCACATAAAGAGGGTTTCGTTCTAGGCGGAGTTTCACTTGAGAAGGTGGACTCATTTGCCTATTTGGGCGTAACATTCTCCTCTGGCATGTCATGGAAGTTGCACATCAACAAGGCAGTTGTAAAGCATAAACAAATGGCAGGTGCAATTTTCAAAGAGCGTTGCTCTTCTTTCACCAAACCTATAGCCCCTGCTCTCCAGATCTATGAAGCCAAGGCTCTGGGCTCGGCCCTTTATGGAGCGGAGTTTTGGGGCTTTACTAAAACCAATGACCTGGTTAGATCGGTCTCCCTTTTACCTCCTAGTATCACTTCTTATCCACTCTCTCTGGACCTTGGTGTGAAGGGATAGAGGGAAAAGCTAGGTTGCCCCCTCTTTTGTATTGAAGGAGACTCTGGACAACCCCTGGGACTGCCCATCACACTGTTGCCTTGCAGGATGTTATTAAGGCAGACTGCTTTAATAAAATCTCTTCCACATTCAAAGGATGTTGTCCTCCCTTGAAAGGTTTGATTTATGGGAGGCCGCCAACTGTTGGTCACTTTCCTCCTAAACAGTCCCTGAAACAACAGTATTGGCTTAGCGTAAAGGCCAACGATGCTTGAAAAGCTGCCCGTGCTACTTTGTTACGGTAATTTACAGATTTTAAGTCGCCATGTGGCCTTGAGTTGTTTTGGGAATACATTACAGTGCCAATGGACAGGAAACTGTAATTCCACTTCAGAGAGGGTGGAAGAGGTGTGGCGCAGCGGCCAGGGTGCCTGACTCCGGACCACGGGGTTCACGATCCCCGGTGCCGGCTCTGGGCAATAGCTTGCTTAATCTTCCCGAGGGCCCCCAGCGCCGGGACACCTCTCCGGAGGTTGCTGTGCGCTTTACAAATGCTGGTATTTCATTATTTCATTACCGCTGAAATCTGCTGCTTCCAAATGGTCGGATTTGGAATCCTCCGACTGTCCAGCGTACAATCAGTTTAAGGAAACTGTTTCCTTGTATGCCCCGCCTACGTACACCCACCTATTTGTAGGCAGGTGGGTACACGCAGGCATTGCTCTGCTCTTCGAATTCTCAGAACTGACTGCCGGTCGCTATACACTTATGCGGTTGCCAAATTTCTAGGTGGTTGTTAGAAAGGAAGGTTCTTTCCCTTCATCAGAGCCAGGGTTGACCCTTATACCTTTCTGTATTCTGCATCTCTTAAGGGGACGTTTGTGTAGTCATTGCACCTGGTTCTTGATTTGCGCTCTTACCATGTACTGACTTGCATTATTCTGCTGTCGTTTATGCTTGTTGGGTTCTCTCATAACCAGGATGTCTATTCTTTATCCGCTGTTGACAGGATTTCTTTTATTTTGGATGAACCTGCTGTTTTAACGCGACTACTTTGGGCTTTAGCTATTTATTATGCGTTTTATGTACATTTTAATGGCCCTAATGGCCAAAATAAAGTAATTTTTTACTTTGATAAATACTGTGCTTGTGTTCAAAATAGTCAGACAGATAAGCTTCTGGCGTCATTTTTAGCTGCCCCTTGTCATTGAACGTCCACAAATCCATACGCTATAACTGCTTCCAGCAGTAGAAAGTATTTGCTACTGGTCAAGAGGAACTTCTACAAGGTTGGCTCAAATAATTACATGCAGCAATTCATCCTAACATTAAACCTGAAGCAGTTGGTTTATTGTTCTGCTGGTTGTCCTTACCCTGGATACCACTATTTCAACTCTTTTTAAATCCACCGTCTGCGACACTGCTCATTCACGTCACGACTATTAATACCTTCCATTAATGCCCAATTCCAATACGGCCTTCCATTTATTCGAGATTGGTGCACCCTGATTGAAGGAGACGTCAAGTGCTTGCTTCTGGGAAATATAATGAACCTTTTGTCCAGGACAGTCAGACGCTGGCACGTCATGGCGGGCTAAGATGTTACACGCATGGCTACACGGCATCTGTCATGGGTTTTGACTAAAGCCAAAGATACACATTTGATTAGATTCACCTCAGAGCACACTTTGCAAGAGCATGGCTTCACTGGTTTTGTGCATCACTTCACTTCTCTTACCTAACTCGGCTTGATTCGGTTCCACTGTATCTGATTGCGCCTGCTTCAGTCATTCCCTATGAGAGCGGATTTACTCAGAGTAATAAAACGCAAGATTAGATCGTTTCTGCTGTCACCTGATGTAGAAAGGAAGCAGGCTGTACTATTAATGCGTGCTTTCAGAGCCTGGCAGGGAGGAACTGTTTCCGGAAGTTTTATGATTAACTCGTTGACATTTTCAAAGGGTGGTCTGCTCTATGCACGTTTTTGGAGCTATACATGCATTTGTCAGTGTTTTTTATCGCACTAATACGTTCTTTGGGTCATTTCAGAGTGCCGTGCATTCAGACGATGAGAACGGAGCTAGAAGTCACTGGGTGTGCACCTGGTAGGCAGGGGCGTGGCTTCGGGGTGGGGAGGGGGATTTGAGCTGTGACACCCTCCAAACAAATGCATTCTTGACTTGGTGGTTGGGTCTGCGGGCGCAGAGTCTGAGCTGTCATGACTGTGTCGGTTTTTCAGTTGCTGGGCCGAGAATAAAACAAACAAGCATTTGCACTGCAATAGGTCTCACATTTGCAAGAGTTTGAGCTATTGGCATTGTAAACGACAATGCCTTTTATTAATTGTCATTTACAATGCCAATAGCTCAAACTCTCGCAAATGTGAGCCCTATTGCATTGCAAATGCTTGTTACTACAGTGGCAGCAGAGGAAAAGTAGCCTACAGGAAGACAAACATCAATGGCGGCAGTTGCGCTTTAGCCGTAAACATCTTAAGCTAAAGCGCAATTGCCGTGATTGCTTCGTAAGTAAAGAAATAGAAAAAAACATGTTTTTCTATTCATTTACTCTTTTCACAATGGCGGCACCTGCGCTTCAGCTTTAAACATCTTAAGCTAAAGCGGGAGCGCAGTGATTGCTTCAGAAGCAAAGAAATAGATAAAAAAAATGCAAAGTGTTTTTCTATTTCTTTACGTTTGAAGCAATTGTGGCACCCCCGTTTTGGCTTAAGATGTTTAAAGATAAAATTCGCGGGTGCCGCAGGTGTAAAATCAATTAAATAAATAGAAAAAAAGGCATGTGGCCGCGTTGGGCCACCGCAAGTAACAATAGAAAAGCGCAGCCACCATTATTTGTGCTGAGGCGTGCTGCGCTGTTAAATAAAAAAATTAAAAAGGCGTTGCGGGAGAGCGTGTCCTGCCTGGAAAAGCAGGCAGGACAAAGCCCTTTAAGAAAATAGTGCTCCGAAGGCTGAAATTAAAACCTATGGAGTCACAACACATGTAACAGGGGGTGACCTCATGGGAGGTTACAAGAAGAGAAAAGGCGCTACTAAGGAGGGACTACTAAGCCAATTGACCAATGAAAAAACACCAATTGCAAAGGACAGAGACAGGAGCTGATTAAAAAGAAGGGCGGAAAAGTTGGCGGAGCTTCATGCCCTATCCTGAATACAGTATGTCCCGAAGAGACAGTGCAAGCGCTGCCTAGGCGAGACCTAAAAACTGTGACCTTAGATGTAAAACAGGCGAGAGAAAGAGACCGAGATATACATCTTGTTGCTAAATTCACAAAATGTGAAACCAGATAACCTGGAATCAATACCAGCTTTGCTGCTTGTCCAAATTCTGTGATCCTAGGCAAACATTTTATTTCACAGAGCTTGCTTTTTCTTTATTATCAAATTGAGAGCACTTTAAAATACTTGAGTTCAGGATGTACACTGTACAAGCATCTCTTACGTTTGATTTAATAGACTATAATCTTGCTTCATCTGTGCCACTTTAGGGTTTACGTGACTACTGACTGGCTTCTTAGTTCACTAATGGCATTTTTATTAGGGGGCAAGCCATTAAAGTTTTTAAGTTCATGTTTAAAAACTATCACAGTGAAACGCTTTCACATGTTAAAGAAATACCCTTTTTTTGTACATTTTGAAGAGACTATCATATTTTTACTTTGTGTTTTTAGCACGATACACGTGCCAAACGTTTTCATGGCTGAGCTCATGCAGAGACTATTAGAGGCAAGCCGGACGAATGGCTTGGCTCTATCAAGGCTCACCCTATTAATTTACTGGTGCGCCCACCTCTATTTGTGGCTCAGGGTTAGTACATGGGGCCGTCAGTCACTTAATAAAATGATTTGTATAAGGTGAGGACTGACAATGTGAAGCACTGCCTACATGCACCGATTTGACAACTCTACCATCAAGGATTCTCACACCAGAGACAAAGAAGAATGCATGCAGTGAAAATACATTTAAGAATGTGATCCAACGGCATGGACTCCAGACTGTTGTGTTATATGTTACTTTAGTCATGAGTACCCAGGGAGAACAATCAGACCCAGATGGGACGTACAGGGGCCTAGCATCAGACCGGGTGTTTGGGGTGCGACACCCCCCCAAATGCATTCTTAGCTTGATAGTTTGGTATGGTGGCCCGGAGACGGGGCTATGTTTGTGTTGGTTTTTCTCCTTGTTCTCATTTTACTAAAACTTAACTTTTTCCTTTTTGGAGCAGATACTTACATATATATAGTGACTGATTTACCAAACAAGCATTGGCAAAGTCAATAGGCCTCGCCTTCAAGACTATTGCCCCTGGCTTTTCCTTTTGTTCCTGTGGATTGGAATTATTTGGTGTGGAGTGAAATTATGTGGTGTGGGGTGCAATTGTGTGGCATGTAATTGTTGCGTTAAGTGTTATGTGGGATTTAATTTTTTTATATGGTATAGAGTGAAATTATATGGACTGTAAGTATATGGCGTGGAGTGGAATGATGTGGGGAGGTACTGAGGGGTGGCGTGGCATGGATTTGAATTATGCTTTGTAGGGTTGAATTATGTTTTGTAGGGTGGAATAATATTGTATGGGGTGGGGTGGAATTATGTGGTATGTGGTGTGGAATTGTGTATTATAGATTTGTGTTATGTGAAGTGGAATTATGTGGAGTTGAATTGTGTGGCGTGGAACTGTGTGGTGTTGAGTGGAATTATCTTATTTGGGATTATGTGGCGAGGAGCAAAGTTGCATTTTGTGGAGTGCAATTATGGGGTGTGGAGTGGAACTATGTGGGTTGGAATTATGTGGCATGGAATTATGTGGAGTTGAGTTATGTGGTATGAAGGGGAGTGGAATAATATGTTATGGAGTAGATGTATGTGGTGTGGAGTTGAAATGTATGTAGTGTATAAATGTGGCATGGTGCGTAGTGTAATTATGTGGAGTGTAATTATGTTGCATGGTGTAGATGTACATGGAGTGGCAGTGTGTGGTATGTAGTGCCATGTAATTATGTAAAAAGAACAACTGATGGACAGAATGCTAAACAATGTCAAACATTCACCCCGTACAGAGATCTAGACCTAAATTCATGTTTTTTCTACTCCCGAAGCCATTCCACTTTTGGCCCAGCCATATGCAAATCAGTCTTGACCCTGCCCCCCATGGGAACCATCCAGTCCGAAGTGCAAGGCCAGATTCTCATATAATGTGGCATCATATTGAATTAAATTGTGTGGATTGCAATTATGTGGTGTGGAGTGGGATTATGTGGGTTGGAGTGGAATTGTGTTTCGTGGAACTGTGTTTCGTGAAATTGTGTGGCGTTTGTTGAGTGGAGTTATGTGCAGTGGAATTATGTGGCATAGTGTACGGGAATTATGTGGATAGTAATTATGTGGTATTGAGTGTAGTGGAATTAAGTGGAGTGTTACTATGTGTCATGGAGTGGAATTATGTGGAGTGGTATTGTCTGGAGAAGTGGCATGAGTGGAGTAGAATTATTTGGCATGATGTGGAATTATGTGTTGTGGATTGGACGTATGTGGGGTATAGTGCAACTATGTGTTGTGGAAATATGTTTTTTGGTGTGCAATTATGTGGTGTGGAGTGGAATTATGCGGCGTTGTTCAGAGTGTATTTATGTGGAGTGTTGCTATGTGGGGTGGAGTGGATTTATGTAAAGTCTAATTATGTGGTAGGGACTGGAGAGAAATTATGTGGAGTTGAATTATGTAGTGTGTAATTATTTTACATGGTGTGGAATTATGTGAGATGGTATGACGTGGAACTATGTGGAGTGGAATTGTGTGACAAGGTGCGTAGTTCAATTTTATGGATTGTAATTATGTGTTTTGGAGCTGAGTGGATATATGTGGAGTGCAATTATGTAGCATGGAGTGTAATTATGTGTAGTGGAATTATCTGGAGTTGAATTGTATTGTGTGGAGCATAATTATGTGGAGTGGAGTGTAACTATGTTGTGTGGAGTGGTACTGTGTGCAGTGGAACTATGTGGCATGGAGTGAAAATATGTGGAGTTGAATTTGTTGAATTGAAATTATGTGGCATGGAAAGGAATTATGTGGAGTGGAATTGTTTGGAACTGAATTGTGTGGGGTGGAATTGTGAGATGTTGAAATGTGTTGTGTGTAGTGGAATTATGCGGTGTGAATTTATGTGTTGTGGTATTGCGTGGCACTTAACTGTGTGGCATTGTGTTGAATTATGCAGA
This sequence comes from Calotriton arnoldi, assembly GCA_963921515.1. Lineage (NCBI taxonomy): Eukaryota > Metazoa > Chordata > Amphibia > Caudata > Salamandridae > Calotriton > Calotriton arnoldi. The sequence goes on from CAWUFW010017206.1 coordinate 29,086, forward strand.
GTTGAATTATGTGGAATGTAATTGTGTGGCATGGAGTGGGGTTGAATTAGGTGTAGTGGCATTGTTTGGCATGGAGAGGAATTATGTGGAGTGGACGGGGTGGCGGGTGAACGAAGAAGAAAGAGGGACGGGCAGAAGGGGATGGATGCAAACCCCCCCAAGAATATTTCCCCCTTACCACATGCTACTGGCATTTGGTGTATCATTCCAACACCTGAGGAGTCTGCATTGCAATGCATGAGGGGACTATTTCACATCTCAAACATACACACTGAAGCATCACACATTATGTTCTTTGTCTCAGACGCATTCAGTGTACACTAAAGCACTCTTTTATGTTTTGATTTTTAACGCAGCAGGCTTTTAAAAAATGTTATTCAAGACTTGAAATGCAAGCCAGACCTATTGACTTTGTCAATGCTTGTTTTACACACGAGTCATTCTGTTCTGAACTTTGCATAACCCTCGTACTGCTACGAGTGCTTGAAGGGTTTATGAGAAGGATTCGCACTATCAGCTAGCTGCCACTACTCTGCAAGGAGGCATATCAGAAGCCCTGAGATGTGCAAACACGCTCTGGTGCCCTGAGCAGGGAGAGGACCATCATGACATTTACTGCAGGGCAGGAGAAACTCCCATTCTGCTTCTCTTTACCAGGCCTCTCGGCTTTGCTTGAAGTCAGGTAGTGCATGTTTTGTGTGTGTGGTGTCTAGGTCCGGGGCTTTGGTTCTAAGGTGTGGTGACATGTGTCCTGTATGTTTGCAGTGACTCTTGAAATCGAGGAGCATACCACAGAGAGCAAAGTACCCATGTTCATTATGCAGTAGGAAAGCTCCGGGGTGAGCCCCTGCTGGCTGCATAAGTGCATAACACATAAGGTTATCCACAACCTTTGTTTTTATAGAAGAGTTTCGAATTATCACTTGAATCACTTCTAATGTAAACAGGAACACATGTCAGACCAGCAAGCCTGCATGTCACACGGTATCAGCATGTGTCACATGGCGACCAGGTGAACAGACTTCATCACACTGGGGACCCGAGTGTGTTTTCACCTGGTGTCTGGAGAAGGTGCCTTGCATTCATCCGTTGTGGGTTTTACCAGAACTTGATGACATGGAATGTCCTTGCGCTGTGGGGAAGGGTGGCTACAAAGTCTCTTGACAGGCCCCACCCCTCTCCAAGACCCCCTAAACACCCCTACTTGCCCATGGATGAACCACAGAGTGGACATCAGTGCAATGCTGCCGGGCTGAAGGACACCTGTGGGAACACGCTGAACTCAATTACGATAATGCATAGGTGCACGCAGACCACAGCCCCCTCTCCCCACTAGACAGATGGCCCACTGGAATCTAGGGTATCTTTTCACAAGCTTTCACGATAAGAATTCCACTGAATTGCTAAACACTCAGTGCCAAGAGACATGAAGTTTGTGCGCTATATGCACTGTAATATTCTGAGTGGCCACGTTTTTTAAACCAGTGCAATAAACACATTTACTTCCCATCACCCCTAACCGTATTACTCGCCTTCCTTGCCCCCTTCATTGCTGAGCCCGTGGTGCGCATGCTGTGTATGTTTGAGGCTGATTCGCTGACATCAGACATGGTATCTACTAAGTACTGTTTTGCTCAACCCATCTTTTGTGCTTGGCTTAAAATAAAAACAACTTTGCAAACAAGTACAGATCCTGGAGCTATTTTGAGACTGGCAGGCCCATGCCAGCGCCGGGGCAGGCCCATGCCAGCGCCGGGGCTGACCTGTGCCAGTGCTGGATCGGTTGTGGCATGGTAAAACAGCCAGTGCCGGAGACGAGAAAGCCCTTGCAGAGGGATCTGCTGCAAGAGACAGGATGCTGGGTTAAAACAATGAGAGGGGTGGGAGCAAATACAACATGAGGGGCGGTCAGATACAGGAGCAGATCACAGACACATGCAAAGGCAACGAGAGGCCGGGGTCAAGCACGAAACGTTGCGGGCCCACTGAATGTAAAAAAAATAAAATAGTGCGCCCAAGACACGATAAATAAACCCCAAAGTAAAGACACATGTAAAAGGGGCAATCGCTAGGAAAGTCAAAACACACCCAAAGGCGGGACAAAGACGAGTGTTTCACCAATAATATGAAAGGAATTTCAAAAGGCACATTAGCCAACAAATGGAAAGTCGTGGGATTGGTTTAACCCCACAGACAGATTACTGCATGCCTCGCAGAGCAGCACATGCGTGCTAACTCTACGCTCAACCTAAAAAGTAGTAAATCTGTAACCGCTTAAGTACTCCTTGAGTGTATGCAAATTTAATACTTTTTGGATTTAACAAAAAATGCCAGCATGAGGTTTGGAATGGTGTGCAAGTCTTAGGTTTCCAGACATACAACTGGCAATCAAACACCCAAAAGGAGATAGGATGAATGTTTGCAAATAGTCTAACCAATGGCAAACATTCGGGGTAGCATTCCAACCCATCGTTTTTCGCCCACTATGCCACTCTAGATAGAGGCCTACCTGTGTACCAGCAATGGAAGGAATTTTGTGTTATTACTGAAACATGGTATGGGAAACATTTGGTGACAAAAACAGTAAATGTAATACTGTGATAATTAAAAGTGTATAGAGTGAAAATTAAAAACAGGATGCTGGCAATTGGACCATGAATGGAGACAATACGAGTGTAGACTGCAGGAAGCTGGCTCTGTATATACTATACCAAAGTAAGGTATAGAGTGCAGAGTCCAGTGGATCCCAGAGGCATTACAGAGGTTAAAGTACATAATACCTTACTCTCTTTTGTGGTAGTGTGGTTGAGCAGTCAGGCTTATCAAGAGGCTGTGTTAAGCATTTGTTGTACACACTCATGCAAGAAATGAGTACACACACTCAAAGACTGAATCCAAGACCAATTATTTTGTTTAAAAATATTACTTTGTTACTTTTATTTCTAGAACCAAGAGAAACTCAGTTGTAGTCAGGTACCAGTTCAAGAATAACAATACTTTTCAGGTACAGTGGAAATGTGTTTGCAAAGGCAGTAAAATACTTTACATTGATACTGAAAATACTTTGTGGTGTCAAATCAACAATAGCAGTAACATAGCAATGTGAAAGAGAGACACTTAAAGCAAACAGCAAGAAATGCAATGCAATCCTATGGGAGGAAAACAGTTATGTACATTTACAGTTAAGTACTCTACTTACACATCCAGTCTCCAGGGGCATAGACACAGGGCAAGGGTCAGATCAACGTAGGTACTGCACTAACTGCGGCACTGGGGCGGCCGGGTGCAGAGGTCACTGGGCCCAATGTTAGTCAATGGAGACTGAGGGCACCCACGAAAGGTGCAGGCTGCAGGTAAGTACCCACACCTTCAGAGCACAGGCCCAGGGGTTCGGCAAGCACAGCGGGGCCCACAAAGCAGGACCAAAGCTACACCACCAGTGGCACAGGGACAGCCGGGTGCAGGGTACAAACACAGTGTCGGGCATCCAATGCAATCCTACGGAGCTTCTTCTTTTTGGAAACAGGCTGCTGGCGTCAAACCGGAGGGTGCAGGCAGAAAACCAGCAACAGCACAGGTAAGTTGGGGGTCACAGGGGCACCGCTGGTCAAGCTCCCCAAAGTTCAAGGGCTGCAGGTGCAGGGGTGCCTTTACTCTTACCGAGCGGTCGTGGTTGGGGTACCCTTCGGATTCACACTGGAGGCACCACTGTGGAGGTCAGGAGAGGTCAGCCAATGCTGGATTTCATTGGACAGGTGAGCCACTCCAACTCGGGCTGTGGGCGTCGGGTGCAGAGTGGGCAGGACCCGCGGTTACAGCAGGCACAGGAGTCCTTGGAGTTGATTTTTTCGGGACAGGTCCGCTGTCCACAGGAGATTGGAGTCTTTTTCTAAGGCAGCAGGCCTCCCAGGGTTTTCAGATGTCGCTGGCTGCAAGACAGGTCACCTTTTTGTTGCAGGCTCTTCGAAGCTGGAGACAGACCGGAAGGGCTTGGGCCAAGGCAGTCATCCTCTTCAGGCTTCTCTGCAGGGTCAGATTCAGAGACGTCATCTTTCTTCTTAGGTTGTCGCAGATCTGAATCTCTTGGTTCAGGGATGCCCCTAAACTACTAACTTTAGGGGCATTGCCGGGAGTTACAGGTAGTAGCCAATGGGCTACTTACCTTTGGGGTGACTACATCCTCTATGTGTTTACCCCCTTTGGGGGGAGGAACACATCCCTATCACGACTGGCTAAAACCCTTCCATCCAATATGGAGGATTTTCAAAGGAGGGGGTCACTTCAGCTCAAGACACCTTAGGGGTGGTCCTGGCTAGGAAGGGGCCACCTCTCCTGACTACTAATTTTCCCACCGACCTTGCTGCCAAATGTGGGGCTTGGTCATGGGGGCGGGCTTCTCCACTAGCTGGAGAGTCCCTGGCTAACATAACAAAGGGCAGGAAGCCTTTGAGGCTCACTGCCCTGAATACTGCTCCTGCTTGGGGGTAGGTGTGAAGCACCTCCACGCAGCGCAGGCTTTGTTTCTGACTCACAAGAGCACAAGGCTCCTACCTCAGGAGGTCAGAAACATGTCTGGAAGTGGCAGGCAGGTGCAGACCAGTCAGCTGCACACCAGAGAGTTGGTCATTTTTCAGGGGGCATTTCTAAGATGCCCTCTGAGTGTATTTTACAATAAATCCAACACTGGCATCAGTGTGGAATTATTATGCCAAGAAGATTGATGTTAAACTTCCCAGCATTCGGTAAAGCCATCATGGAGCTGTGGAGTTCGTAATGACAAACTCCCAGCCCATGTACTCAATATGGCTTCACTGCACTTACAATGTCTAAGAATGGACTTAGACACTGTAGGGGCATATTGCTCTTGCAGCTATGCCCTCACCTGTGGTATTGTGCACCCTGCCTTAGAGCTGTGAGGCCTGCTAGAGGGGTGACTTTCCTATGCCACAGGCAGGGGTTTGTATGCATGGCACACAGGGATGTATGTCATGTCGACTCTTCAATTTTAGCTGCACCTAAACCCACAGTCTGCAATGGCAGTGTGTAAGTGTTAGGTGAGAGGTCTCTTAGAGACATGCTGCAGCCCCTAGAGACCCTCTCTGGTCACAATGCCCTTGGTACCACTGGTACCTTTTACACAGGACTTATATGTGAACCAAAGGTGTGCCAATTGTGGAAACAATGGTACAGTTTAGGGAAAAGAACACAGGTAGTGCGGCCTGGTTAGCAAGGACCCAGTACACACTCAAAGTTGCATCAGATATCAGGCAAAAAGTGAGGGGGTACTGCAACAGACACCCATTTTCCTCCATAGGCATGTTGACTTTATATACAAGGCTAAATGTCAGTGTTTGGTATTTTTTGGGGTATTTCAGAACGTTTGAATGAAAAGTGAATTTTAAGGACAAAGCATGACAACTAAACAATTATTAGTTTTCATGATTTCTGTTTAGCAAGTGGTGAAAATAGTAAGAAACACAAGTGTAGGAGGAATGAAGCCAACTAGAGGTAGAGGATTGGAAAGTGCTGAACACCTCCGGCGTTGTTCTATAGGATAATGATGAAAGGAGATTTAGTAAGATTGCAGACGTACCTTAAAAATGTTTCTGAAGAAGAGTGCCTCACAAACCGAGTAGTTATGAGGGAACTCTGCAAGATTACAAGAATGTGCTAAGCATTCTGCAAATCACATGTGAAGCAAAAGAGGTGCCTTTATTTTGACAATCAACGTGGTGCCCCCATATATGTTTAATGTATCATACACAGTGGCACTTGCCACTTTGCAGTTACAATGAGGTTGGAGTTTTGATTGGAATAGCGTTTTTTGTGTTTCCAAGAACTTTAGAGTTATTTGAGGAATCTGCACAAAACGTTTACGACCACTTTGCAATAAAAAATTATTTTAATTCAGCTTCTTCCTAAAATTTTTCAAGGCGATCTGTGAAGCGGGGGGCCTAGAAAAAGAAAGCATGTCAAAACATTGATTTTTTCGTGTTAATTTCCATTGGAAATTTTGGGAAGCGCTGCAGAAAAAAAAAACGGCTGAAAGAAATCATACAACATTTGGCCGAAAGTTAGAACTTTTCTCAGAAAGCACGCTTTTCATACTTTGGTGTAAATCTGCTCAGCTGTTTTTGAGAAATGTGTGATTAAAGAGGGGCTAAGGTTGAAGATAAAGGGATTCAAAAGTTAAGTATATCTGGACTATTGGTGCGTAGATATGCTCTGATTGACCACATTAAAGGGGATTGGTCTTTCCTAATTAGCTGGCCACAACCTGAACAATAGGTTGTGGCACAGCCATTGCAGGACTCAAGGGCATGGTCCCTGCATCCTGAAGTTATTTTTTTTAAAAATATGTGGGGATGGTGAGCACACCCTGGTCCCCTGGTTATGGGGGTCGGGGAGGGGGGTGAAGGGTTGGCCACAACACAGACATCATGCTGTGACAGCCATTACAGGGCTTGCGGACATGGTCCCCACTGAGCGCATTGTAGTGAATGCCAGGATTTGAGGGCCACAGGGCAATCAGGAGTTACTTGACCCACCCGTGTGGGTTGAGGCCTTCCATTCCTGATGTCCCAGGGCCCGACCTACTATAGATCCTGAGCAACTGGGCAGGTAGACACTAGGGATGAACACAGGCGCACAACTCAAAATAGGTTCAGGAGCAATAAATGATTGTCCAGTCAAATACTTGCTTTTACGCCAAAAGTAGTATTTATATACTTACAGAGTAAAATATGACATTCACAAACAATACACACAGTTCCCTGAGGTCAGGGCTCTGGTGTTTTATAGGGGGTACCGGAGTCCTACTCCCCTCTAGCTAGCAGTAGTGGTTATTACCTATAGGCAACATTTAGGTTAAGCCTCACTAGTAGTCTGAGTTGTTATGTTATGTTATATTATTTTGTAGAGCGCACAGCTACTCAGCAGAGTGGCCCGGCGCTAGGCAGTGTGGGAACCGACAAGCAACTGGGTTAGCTGTTAAAGAGGTAGGTTATTAGTTTCCTCTTCAACATATCTAGGTTGTGCATTAGCCGAAGGTCTAATGGGAGCCTATTCCAAAAAAGAGGTGCCTGATAGGAAAAGGATCTCCCACCTATTCTGAGGCGACTAATGCGGGGCACCCTTGCCAGGTACGCCGAGGACGAGCGAAGGGTGCGTGCAGGTATGTATGTGCTGATCCTCTTGCTGAGATAGGAGATGAGTCTCAGGAGTCCCTCTCCAACTCTTCATTAAAGTCCAAAGTGTTCCAGCACCGAAGTGCTATATGGCAGGCAAGTTGCCCCGAGACGTCTGGCCCGTAAATCAGTCTTACCCACACCAACAGAATAGGGGTGATCGGAGTCTTCGAGCACGCCCCCCCTTGCAGGCACTGAAGCTGCAACGGTGGTTTTTGGTAAATTTCTTCAAACACAGCCTGGGAATGGCAGGGGTCTGGTGTTCTCCAGTTCCTCACATGCGGTCCTGTGAAGGCAGCCGCTATGTCCTTGATGATCCTTCGATTCTTGGTAAGTCACTTGGGATCTGCCCCACAGATGGGTGAAGGGTTGTGATCCTCCTGTTGCTGGTCTTCAGTCAGGGCTTGAGCCCCCTCAAGTCACAATGGCAACCTCCTCCTCTCGACAAACATCTCAACCAGACCACGCTACTTGCCTTGTCCTGGTGGCCCCCTCTTGCACATTGGGTTACCGACTCCACTCTGTACATGGGCTGCATCTCAATCAGCAGAGCAGCAATCTTCATGGCATCACACCTGGCATATGGGGTTGCCGACTTAGCACCGCACATGGGCTACAGCCCAGCAGGCACGGGAGCACTTCCTCATGGCGGTCCAATCTGGCATACAGGATCGCTGACTTAACCCACACACAGGCAATGATCCGATTGGTGCAGCAACAGTCACGGCTCACTTCACCATAGCCCACCTCCAGAATACGGGGCTCGACAACTTTTGCATGCACACGGGCAACAACCCGATTTGTGCAGCAGCCGACTCCTCACACCTCGCTAAAGGGAGCCAATCAACAGGATTCCCCACTGGACCTTGCTCCTTCCAGTGCTTACCTCTTCCTCTTCCTCACAGGGTACATTGGTCTTGACAAGCAGGTAGGCACTGGTGCTCCAGGGGCAGGTGAACTTGAAGTCCCTGGGTGATGTCTCCCCACTCAGCTTGGAGACTGGCAGGCCTTGGCTTCAGAGTGAAATTCTTCTTGCTTACGTACGGCTACTGCTTTTTCCCATTATTTTGGACACGCCATGTGTTATTAATTTGGAGGTACGTTGTGTGGCTGGTAAATAAGTAGCCCTGAGACAGAACCATACCTGGCAACGCAGTTGCCAGTAAGAATAGACTACGAGGTACTGATTTCATATATATTCTTTTTGCAGCATTACATAATGTTGAAAAAAATCTGCTGCCTTTACACTTGATTTGTGCATACAATACTGGTAAGGATCCAGTTGATCTTCTTTTCTATTCCCTAATTCAGCAAATACCTTCCCTTTCCACATACTGTTTATCGGTGATATGTTCAAAAATTATGATTTCTTGGTTTAGTATCTTTTCTCCCTTCATGGCAACAACACTTTTTTCCTCTCTCCTTTCCCCTCTTTTTTGATTGATTCACAGGTTTTTGGTTTGTATATCATTTTGTATTGCTCCTCTTTTTCACACATCTTTGGATTTTCGGTGGCCTTCTCTGTTTTCACTCACTATGTAAATACACCAAATAGCAAAAACTCTCATTTAACAGTTCAGAAAACAATGACTGGTGTATACCATGCGGTAACATGTATTAATCCAATATAACAGTGTTGTTAAACTTCTATGTGTGATTATGTGTTTCGTTTGGGTCTTGTTTTATTGTAAGCTGTCTTTGTGTTAAAATTTATTGCAGCCCTGATGAAGCCCTATTCAGGGTGAAACGCGTTGGCTGCATTTGGTTCGTTTGCACTTGAATATTTTTTGAAAATAAAAAGAAGCAACAGAAAACACCGAAGATTCCAGTTCTCATTCTGTGACAGTTCAATGTGTACAAGTTAACCTTTCCTGTTGTGTTGCCTCTCCGTACTTTGTTTTCTTAGACAGCTACACACAATGGGAGTTTAGGTGTGACTGTATGGGCCATCACGGTAAGATGGGAGGGAGGAGCAGGGCCAAACTGTCATGATTAGGCATAGATAGGACGGAGAGCGCACAGAGACACTCATATGTGTATATGTAAATATGAATGTTGTACTACATCTCCCAGAAATCACTGGGAGAGATTATCCGTTTCACCTGTGTGCTCAGGTACATAAGCCCCGCCTTTTGTTTCACTAGGGGCTTGTCACTCAAGTTCAAACGTCTTGCCAGTTAGCTGCTTCCTGCTACGCCTGCCGTTAGTGGCTGCCAGATATTCAACCACCCTCGTCTACCGAAGAAACCGGGGCCTTCCTGAATCCTATGAGAGATTGCCAGTGACTGCGGTGCACTGCATTTCCCGACTGACTTCAGGCTCTGCCTTCAAAGTACGCGCGGTAGCGCGAGGAATCCTAAAAAACGCTACTGCACGCATTTACGCTGTAGCGCGACCGACCATTAATCTCAGACAGAAGGTCCGATCGGAAGACGCGCGCTGAAGCGCATTTCTACGTGCGTTCCCTGGGGGGGCCAAGCCTTGTTCACAGTACACGCTCCGGAGTGTGAGGCAGTAACAGAGACAGGCTCAGAAAACATCCAAGAGCTGTTGAGAGGCTCGGAGTGCTTATTGGACTTTGTTTTCTCTTTTCCATCGAGCAAAAGCTGAATCGTGTATCATAGGAAAACGACTTCCTTGGGACTCCAGTGGAACTACTCACTGCTACCAGAGGATTATCCGACCTCAGATAAGTACCTATAACCAGACTTAAAGACATGATGATTGATTCCTATTATTACCCCGTAGGAATCTTTTTGATTTACTTTTATATTAATAACTTGGCGTTTATGTTGGAATATATGCAGCAGCATTTCCTGTAAGTACCTTACACATATAGAAGCATTGATTATGGTAGCATAAAGGGGGAGCTTCATTGTATGTGTCCTTGTGTCTCACTTACAGGGCAATTGTAGGAGTGAGGTCTACGACTCCCGAAGACTGCCTCGATACATGTTTTTCTGCTGCGACTTTATTGTTTCATTTGTCCCTTTTTTCCCTTTCCCCTACGGTGGTGAGACTAGTAGAGTGATACATATATACTCACTGGTGTTTCCATATAAAGGGAAAGGGTTAAACTAGCAACAACCACCGTTCCCGCTGTATCCGGCTTGAGAAAGGTTAGTGGTTAACCTACCTCTGTTGTGACACAAACCTCATTTACACTTGAATAGGTTGTGTCCTGCATGCCACTGTAATTAGTCTGGAGCCACAAAGGCAGGGCATCTGTGCACTTCAGAGGCATGCCTCTAGAAGCTTCAAAGGCACAATTGTGTATAAAAGAAGGACCTTAGACACCTCCACTTCAGTACACTTCTAGCTAGACCTGTGTATACTCTGCCAGAAAGGAGGACTGCTGTGCCACTTCAAAGACTGCTGGACTGCAAGAACTGATGGACTGCAAGGACTGCTGGACTGCTGCTCTACAAGGAACTGCTGCCCTCTTGCCTGGGGAAGAAGAACTGGATCTGCAACTCCATCTTGAACCCAGGATCCCAGAGTGACTCAAATAGCTAGTCTGTTGACCCTCAAGTACTGGACCCTTGGTGTGGCTCTTGAGCTGTTAAATTCAAGCGTTTGGGCTCTTTCCGACTGCGAACGGACTCGTTCGTTCCGGAACCGTGCCATTTGCACCAAAAATCAGCACGAGCAGCCGTAAGCCCATCTCTTCACTCAGCAGCATCGTTCGCCCGCGGGGGACCGCCAACGTGAAGCTCCAGCCCACCCATCTGCGGCACCCAGCCTATGTGCACCATGCCAACTGCCATCCACGACGCTCTCCATGCACTAGGCAACCCTCTTCAATGCGAATGGGAACCTTTGCACAAAACTTGAGAAGGTAAACCTTCAGTGTGACTAATCTGGGACTGTATCTGACCCGTGCTCCACCGTGGTCGACCTGAACTTTTGACTTTGACCCGGTCCAGCGTGACCAGATAGCCGCGGTTGGGGTTTTGTGCTTTTAGGCGCTATATTGCAGTTTATTCTTTAAAGATTAATAACTCCGGTTCTACGGATTGGATTTTTTGTCATTTTAGTCTTATTTTATTTATTATATTAAGCTCTATTTCTCTAACCTGGTGTGGGATTTTTCTGTATGGTGTTTTTACTGTTTTAAGTGTTGCACAAATACTTTACACATTGCCTCTAAGTTAAGCCTGACTGCTTTGTGCCAAGCTACCGGGTGTAAGCACAGGTTAATTTGGGGTTTGCTTTTGCCTTGCCCTGACTAGGATTGTGGCTGCTGCTTGACCAGGACTTACACTCCAGTCCACCAGTAGCCCAATTTCTAACACAATGTTTGAGGAAAAACAGTTCTTTCATGATTTTCTCACAGAGATTATGGAAGGAGCCAAAATGTGGGCACATATTATAAGTTCACACTATCTTCCTCAGCATTATGAGAATAAAGTTCGATTGTCTGAGTAAAACATGTGCTTCCAACAGCAACAGCCTGTCAGTTGATTCACCAGTGTTTTACTGCAGATTCTCATAATGTTCTAATGAACAATTAGTATTAATACTCTACATATATAACAAAACGGTGGTACACCTGAAGCCATCAAAGCTATACAATTTAAAAGCATTTCATTTAGAAATTAACAAAATGAGGATGTTCATTTTACCATAGAAATTATGGCATATGTGGTTAGTGCTCTAAATTTTTAAATGAGGACATTTTCTACAAGCTCTGGAATATCTTTCTCATCTATTTCAGTGAAACATTCGGACATGCGCAGTGAAATATGAACTTCCAACACCAGCAGCAGTCTGCAGTTAACTCCCTAGTATTAAACTGCAGTTTCCTTCAGTGTTCTAACAAACAACTACAGTGATAACCTTCTGTAGCCATTACAAAAGTGTGGCACACCTAAATGGAAACAAAGTTGTAAAACATAAAGCATTCCGTTTAGAAATGATCAAAATGACGGGGTGATAAATTATGAAAAGTGCTCTAAAATGAGAACATATTCAGTAGGAGTTGTTAAATATCTTCATCCTTCATTTCAGTAAAACAATCTGACACACAGACTAAAACATGTGGTTTCAACACCCGCAGCAGCCTGTTAGATAACTCCCTTGTGGTCATCTGAAGCTGTATCACAAAGTTCTAATGAGCTACTAGAGTACTAACATTCTGAATTTATGGCAAACGTTTTGCTCACCTGAATGCCATCTTGATGGAATTAAAGCTGTAAAGCTGAAAGCATTTCCCACAGACAATACTGGTGTAAATGAGCAATGTTCTTGCCAGTTGATGGGCAGCTCCTTGCAGGCTGGGATGGGTGTTCCAGGACACTTTGGATCACAGACGGGCTGGGTAAGCAGGTGCTCAACGACTGGTGCAGCACCGATTGGGCCGTTCAAGCCAGGGATGGTGGGGCCACGTACACACTGGTCTTGGGATCGTACAAACCACACACAGACCAGTCTCAGTCAGATGGCAAGGCCCAGTATAGGCCTTACTCTCTATCGAATGCTGCTTAGGTCATACCATGGTTTTGTCTTTGGGGACAGCATTTCAGGTCACCCCATTACTGCTTTGTTGACACAGTGGCCTAGGTCACACTGAAACTTAATTTCTGCCGCAGCAGTCTGGGTCACGCCACCAAGGATCACAGAGCTGACTAGGCTCTGACAATCTGCAGTCACTTTACACAATTCCTGCCTGAAACCGCAGGGTGAGATACTGGAGTGCACAGACACAAGGGCATGCAGATCGCTCTCCTCTGTCTTCATCTTCTGGTAGACCCCATCACGCTGGCATCACATTGCACCCCGTTCCTCCTTGCAGGCCAGTTGGCTTCTCAGCGCTTCAGGATAAGTAAACAGCTGCTACAGCACGGAGTAGTCTCGGGTGATATCCCCCTCCCCTCCTCTCTGGGAAGCTAGCTGTCAGGCAGATACCAGATCGGGTTGCACTGTAGTCCCCTGACTACTCTGCAAAGAACTCCCTTACTTGATCATAGAGTACTTGGAACTGGAACAACAAGTGGGTTGTGCGTCCCACTCTTGTATCGTAAAAATGGACAGGAGTTGTTGGTCCATTTTTTGCACTTTCAAAACCGATTTGGGGTGCACTTTCCAGGCTGCTCTCCAGACACAGCCTTTGCATAGAATGATGTTTGCACAGCAGATTTGTCTGCTGCCTGAAGCATTCACAATAGAGGCACAAAGAGGTGTGAGGTTTCTTCACTCAGCTGTCAAAAGGCTTTTTATGTACAGCAAAACATGTTGGACTATCAGTTACAGAGTGCATTGTGCATTGCCTACATTAACTTGTGAATTTCAGGGATTTTTCGGTTCCTTGCCTGCTGGTCCATACGTAAACTTCAACTGTGTGTTTTTTCAATGTATATCTATCTATGTACAGATGCACTTTCCATTGGCAAGGTATGTTTTTGATTTCCCTATACCTTTTGACCCATGGAAGAATTTCAACATTTGGCAAACCACTAGGTCAGCTAAGCTCTAGCATGCAACTTCTCACTGAAGTCCTTTTCTTTGCTTCCTTAAGAATCATATTTTTACATGGTGTGAAAAGGGTTTCTATACCTGTTTAAGTGCACCTTCCTGCTAGGATGCACACCAATTGTTTAATTAAACATATAGGCAATCGTTATTTATTTTTAAATTCAATTTTTTTGCAAGTGTATGGTTACAGCATGTTTCTTTTTCATATGTTTCCAATAAAAAAAAGTAGCCATTGCGCCAACGTGCCAAGGACCGTCCTATTGGTTTTACCACTGCTTTTTTATTTATGAATTATTTTGATTACATGGGGCTGGACAAACATCTAGAGCTGTCTTTAAGACAGACCTACGAAGGGAATTCCTGTATGAACTCTGTCAATAATGTGATCAAGGTTTCTGTCTGTTCTCAGTGAGTGTTTTGATTAAGCGTCAGTCACTGCAAGTGTGGCAACTCACTTGCAGAGAGCTGTCCTGAAGGGAAGAATTCACTGAGGATAGGACAGTGAAGGCTGTGAAAACTCAGCATAAGTATGTAGTATGGATTGTGGGTCCATTGTTGATGTCTGCTAAGTTAGCATGAGCTTCGCTGCCATGAGGCTGCTTTTGCGCACGACACTGCATGCATAGATTTCGCAAGACTCTGTTTGTGCTCTTTTACATGAGAACTGTCTGCTTTTCGTGTTCTCTGCTGTGTTCTGAGGTTTAGTCTGCACACGATGTACAAGGTCGATCAACAATGCCCCTTGTTATTCTGTTCTGGTCAGTCCCTCGCAACTAGACATAACATGACACACAGCTGCACTACTGAAAATCGTATGCTTTAATATTGCAAGCAACACATGTGATGCAGGCACTTGGAGAGATTCCTTTCCGGAGAGAAGAGCTGTGCTTGTCCTGAGATGTAAACCTTTCATCTTGGCCTTGAGGTATGGGGTCTGCTGACAAAGCCCAGAGGTCTTCTTTCTTATAATAAACTATTTCTTACCACGGGGAGGGTGGTTAGGTATTGTAGACCTTTTCCACTGTCTTTACAAAATGATATCCCCGTTTATATTCTATGGAATTGTGACAATGCTGACTATATTGTGTTTATGCATTTTGCTGCTAGTAATGGCACGTGTACTGTACCATAGAGCGCGTTAGTTGAAATAAACAGTTTTAACTATACCGTGACTCTGATTACTTCAACGTCTACATGGCTCCACTTGCCCCCATCGTCAGAACCTACGGACTCAACATCGTGTCATACGTAGACGACACCCAGCTCATCCTCTCCCTATCCAACGAGCCCAACACCGCCAGACGCAACTTTCGAGAAGGCATGGAAGCCGTCGCCAAATGGATGAAAAACAGCTGCCTACAACTAAACACCAACAAAACAGAAGTACTCATCATGGGCCCAAACCCCGACGCCTGGAGCGACACCTGGTGGCCCCCCGGCCTCGGAAGCCCGCCAATCCCCACAGCACAAGGCACGCAACCTGGGAATCATCCTGGACTCCGAGCTCAAAATGGACCGCCAGATCAACTCTGTCTCGTCTTCCTGCTTCCACACCCTCCGCCTCCTTCGTAAGACCTTCAAATGGATCCCCCTCGAACACCGAAAGACAGTCACTCACGCCCTGGTCACCAGCAGACTCGACTACGGCAACGCACTCTACGCCGGAATAAACAAAAACCTCATCCGCAAGCTACAGAACATCCAGAACGCTGCCGCAAGACTGGTCCTCAACCTGCCAAAACACTGCCACATCTCCCAGCACCTGCGCACACTCCACGTCGAGGCGAGAATCACCTTTAAGATGCTCACCCACGCACACAAGGCCCTCCACGGCACCGGACCAGCATACCTGAACAGCCGACTCAAATTCCACGCACCCCAAAGGACCCTACGATCAGCCCAGCTCTCCTACGCCGTGGTCCCCCGCACCAGAAGACCAGATCGGGAGGCCGCTCCTTCTCCTTCCTCGCGGCCAAAGCATGGAACGCCCTTCCGCTCCACCTCAGACAGACAACATCGCTCCCCATCTTCGCAAGAAACCTCAAAACCTGGCTCTTCGACAGACCCCCTCCTTGATGGAATGGAACCTGCACCCCCCCCACCCCTAGCGCCTTGAGACCCTTACGGGTGAGTAGTCGCGCTTTAACAAACTCCTGAATGATTGATTACTCGCATTGTGGACAAGTATGAGTGAGTGAGCGAAAGAGTTGTCTGGCTCCCGCGATTCCTGAGAGAGTCGGGAGTGTCGTGTTCTGGGTTGTCTAATCATTGGTAGCTTCGCTGTTAGTCAGAGAATGAATGAGACACTATAGCTAGTCGGTTTGGGATTTTGGGTACTAATGTGGTAGGTTGGTACACCCCTATTCACTGAGGTCCTGTTTTCCTGCGCATAGTTCTGTATATGTGCAGAATCCCTGCAACATGGCGCCGCCAACGTTTGGTCTGGTTCTTATCTGCGAGACGCTTGAGTAGTGCTTGTGCTTGTCCACAATACCCTCACTTCTGTTTCCGGAGACAGTTGTGATGGTGTAACCTCCTATATTGATGTTTTTATAGGTTCTTTCAAGCTTGAAGTTTTAAAAGGTTTCTCTTTATACTAAACCCATTATTCTGCTGCCGCGCTCTAGGTGGTTTTTCCTTATTAACGGTTATGGCGGTCCCGATTGCGGCCGCTAACAGGGCAGCACTCACAGCTTATTTGACTCAGTATGGAGTCCCTAATGCTGGTGTTGCGCTGATTTTTGTAGTAGAAGCAGATGCGGCTTACCGCTTCGAAGTGTTTTATTCTTGGGTCACCTTTCCGGCGGTGGATGGAGCAGATAACTTGTTTCACGAATATACGCCTACGGCCCTTCCTAATGCTTATCGGCCCTATCGGGCTCTTGAGGTTCCGCTTACAGCTTTGCAACACCAAATTTGGTTTAATGGCGCCCTTCCTCACCCAATAACGCCGGTACGTTTAGGTCCTTTATCGATAGATGGGGCCACGTGGCCCGCTTTGGCTGGGTATACCCCATACCCGCGTCGTTTGACAACGGCGACGCTTGCAGAACTCCGCGTGTTACATACGTCTTTAATCCGCATGCATAGAGCTGTTATACAGTTCATGTCGCGCAACTTTCAGGTGGGACCACCTGGAGTTGCTGCACAACCTGCGGGACCCGGTGGTGTGACCATCAGTCCCGTTATGGTAAATTCAGTAATGGGCAAGCGTCCTCAGAATAAGGATGAATTACCTTATTGGCTTGCTGAAAAATTTGGCCAAATAGAGGCAGTTTTTCCAAACACATCTTCTGTGGAGAAACACAGGATATTGACTATTAGTTTGCCAAAGGACTTACTTCCCGAGTTGGCTGATTGTAACACCTGGGGCAAGGTGTTTGCAGCAGTATATTCGAAGTGTTTCGGCACTCCTTCCATGACCGTACTCCCTACAGTGATTAAACGTGTTCAAGATGAACATGGTGCCGAGGCGGCTGTTGAGTTGGGAATGAGACTGGTGGGGGTGTTCGACTTTGTTGCAGATATGATCCTTGCAAATGTCAAGGGCGATGCGGTAAACTTTCAAGTGGCAAATCGCTTGGAGGCAGTGCCTGATGCAGACAAACCACGCGAATTACCAAAAATTATTGCAAAGGCTTATAAGACCATAGGCCGCAATAGTTTGGGGGTTAAGCCTTTTACTCAAACGCAAACTCAATCTCAAACTACACAAAGAGTCCAGACAGATAAAGATGGACGTCCGTTCTTTCCTAAAAAGAACTGGAAAAATAAAAAACAGGGGCAGCAACAACAGAAACAGGGTTCGCGTGCTGGTTCACCGACACCTGACACTTCTGAACGTACTTATGACTTGCGCGACCGCGCAAAAATGAAGTCTCCTGATAGGTTTCAAGTCCCTGATCAGCGCTATCCTCGTTCTTTACAGGACACATCTGGCTCTCAAGTCGGTGGTGGAGATCGCCAGGATCGTGGCAAGAGTGCACCACAGGGACGTGATCAGCCTCGTCAATTCGACGTCAAGGGAAAACAAGAGGAGCAACCATGCTTCCGTCCCCCGTTCCCAAAGAAAAAGGTTGCCGCTTTGACAGCGAGATATGCCTCAGACGGTGAGAACCCGACTGCTGGATTGGACTCTGCTCGACAGCGCAGCGGAAGTTACCATAGTGCGGGAGGCACTGCGTCCTTGTCTGGAGGCGACAGCAACTGAAACTTTCATGACAGTAGAGACAGCTGACACCCGGGTTGCCCCCCCAGATAGGCTGTATAATATAGTTTTTCAAATCGAAGGTGACATTGAACGTGTGGTCACAGGGATTTTTTAGGAGAATCTGACCGCTTCCTATGACATTTTGTTAGCAGAGGCAGATTGGCCCCCACCTTTTGTACTGGCCGCATCAAGGGGGGAGGACGTGATTCTTCTGAGTTTTTCGCGTTACGTCCCCAAGGAGCATGCAGAGGCTTTTGCAGCTGAGTGGGCTTTGGCCCTGGTGCCGGCAGTGTACCGTAATCAAGTGGGCTGGGATAAAGATTCTCCGCCTCATGAGATTCCATTCTGGTCAATGCCTCAACCTCAACCCCAATATCCCATCCGGCGGGAAGCCAAAGGTCCCGTTTCAGATGTTCTAACTGAGTTGGAGTATCAAGGAGTGATTGAGACATGTGTGTCACCAATGAATAATCCTCTTTCTTACTGTTTCCAAACCCGATGGGTCTTATCGCATAGTTTTAGATTACTGGCATTTGAACTCTCATTGTCGTATATGTGCGGTACAGAATACCCATAGCTCTGCTCTTGTGGACATATTGTTCGTAAGAAATATAAAACGACACTTGATATTTCCAATGGCTTTTACAGTCATAACCTGGCACCTGAATGTAGTCAATGGACCGCATTCACGGCCGGTGGAAAACAGAAAATCTTTTGGCGTTTACCTATAGGGTATAAGAATAGCCCCGGGGTTTTCGCCGCGCGTGTTGTCTTTTTGTTAGACAGCATAGACCGAGATGCATACTCGTATGTTGATGATATTTATCTCACAGACGATGAGTTATGGCCGCATCTATGCCGTGTTGACTGCATCATCCTTCAGTTTGCGGACTAGGGATACAAATTTAATTTTGCTAAATCACACATCGCTTGCTATGCGGTGCTGTTTTTGGGCTATGAGCTCAATAATGAAGGTCGGGGCTTGGCACCCCACTTTCTGGAGAAATGCGCATGCTTGCAATCTCCGACTACCCTGAAAAAACTTCAGTCTTTGCTGGGATTTTTTTAATTTTGGGAGGTCTTATATTCCCGAGTATGCCCAGGGTATCAAGCCTCTCTATGCTTTGATACAAACTACCTTTTCAAAAGCCAGCTGGCTTCCAGAACATTCTGCTATTCTGCAATCTTTGCAGTCTGATCTACTTGAATCTAAGTACTTGTTGACACGTGATAACCACACAAACCTGGTGATACGAATCGTGCCAGGTGTAGTGGGTTTCACTTCCTTGACGTACAATGAAGGCGACACAGTGCCTATTGCATACAAATCACATTTGTACACTTCAGCCGAAATGCGGTTTTCCTCTGTCGAAAAGGTTTTGACAGGTGTGCAGATGGCGGTCCTGAAGGAACGCGCACTGGCACAAGGGAAACGCATTTTAGTGGTTACAGCTTTCCCTGCTTTGGAAGCAGTAACAAAGGCGAGTGTACCAAACTCTAAAGCATTACATCCCCGTTGGATACAATGGGCTACTTCTTTGACGTCGCCGGATGTCACGTTTATCTTTGACCCCTCTCTTCAGACACAGGAATTCTTGCAGTATGAACACGTTCATCCACCTCCTCTGACTTTGCTTCCCTTAGAGGAGTACACATGTATCATTTACACCGATGGTTCGGCGCAACCGGCCACTGGTTCTAAACATGCTTATTCAGTGGCTTGCGCTATTGTGGCTGGTGCGATGGAGAATTCAAGTCTAGTATAGTGCATACCCAGGTGCTAGGAGACTGTACCGCCCAATTGGCCGAGCTGCGCGCTTTGGTTCTTGCTCTCGAGTTTGCAGATCCGAGTGTTTCTACACTCATTGTGTGCGATTCTTACTACTGTGTTCTGTCTTTCAATGACAACTTATTCTTTTGGTCTCAAAATGATTATCGAGATACTAAAGGCAGCACAATTAAGCATGAAACGCTTTGGGTTCGAGTGGCGGATCTTAAACAACGTCTGCCACTCACACATGTTATACATACTCTTGGCCATCAGCGTGTGGAAGCACACGCTCTTGGGAATTGTTTGGCTGATGAAGCAGCCAAATCTGCAGTAGCCACGTGTTCCGTAGCAGCCGTTACAAGGTCCATGACTAAAATTGATAATGACATTTTGGCGGCTATTGCTGCAACTGCGGAGGGCTCTTATTATCCACAGGGTTTCCCTTCAAAGTATTCTTTTCAGTTAACTCCTGAAAAAGTTCCTTTTGCTAGAATACCTGACGTTGAGGATCGGTTGATTCCCAACGCGGACAGCAGACACACTTTGATCAAAACCGTACACGAAGGTATGGCTTCGGCCCATGCTGGAATGTCCGCGACGGTTTCTATCTTGCAGCAACGTTATTGGTGGCATGGTTTATATAAACAGACCCGTAAATATGTGCTTTCGTGTGACATCTGTCAACAAATCAAGCCTTCTACGGTAACATGTCCGCCACAAACACAGCTTTGCATTGCAAATCGCCCCTTTGCCTGTGTTTATCTTGATCACTGCAGTCCTTTTACTTCTCATACTGCATATAAATACATTTTGGTTGCAGTTGATTCGTGCACTAGATTCTTTTGGGTTTGGCCACAACGCAGTGCTGATGCTCGAAATGTCATCAGGGATTTGCGTGTCTTTGTAGGGATTTTTGCCTGTGGCAGCTTTCATTCAGACCAAGGTCCTGCGTTCGCCTCTAAGGCATACAGGGATGCGATTAAGTCTTTGGGGGTGCTGGTGCAGTTTTCATCTCCATACAGGCCTGAGGGCAATTCAATTGTGGAGCGAATGAACCGTGACTTAAAGCAATCCTTGACAGCTAGAGTCTTAGGTACTGGCAGGAACTGGCTGGCCCACTTGTATGGGGTTCAACGTGCACTTAATAATCTCCCTAGAAGACATCTGGGTGGGCGGACCCAATACGAGATGCTCTTTGGCATCAAAATGTTTGTGCCAGACCTTGATGGTCTAGACGTTGCAGACGTAGATAATCATTCTACTATGTTACAGGACCTACAAGAGACCCGTGCCCATCTTGCTACTGAACATTTGCCTTCGGAAACAGATGCTGCACTGCTGATTCCGGTGGCCGGCTGGCTTCCAAAAGTTGGTGATCTGGTCCGAGAGAAGTTGGAGAACAAAAAAGAATTTGGTCCCTCTTATCGTGCACCGGTTCCAGTGCTTGGCTTGAAGGGCACTCGTACAGTCATTTTACCACCGCTTCCTGGTCGCAAGGACAACAGATACATCTCCATTGACAATGTCAAGCTACAACATCTGGCCGATTCTGAATAGTGTGACGCCTTCTGTTTCGTGTCCTGCAATTTCGAGAAATCCTGGGGTTAGCGCATCTTTCAGCTTACCTAATGACACTGTCATCGAGATGGACCCTGTTGTTGACCATTTATCTGTCCCTCCTGCTCCCTCCTGCAACGAGGATGTTGAGTATGCTTATCCCACAAGTGAGTCTTTGCATGGCTTGCCTGAAGGCTCGTTACACCATGACAATTTTTCTTTTGACTCGTCTTCCACCACTTCAATTGGTCCTACCAAATTGTCTATTTTTGTTTCCTGGTTTAAACAGACTTATTTGGTCCCTCCCTGGACATACATCTGGTTAATTCTGAACACGATTTTTCTCTTTATGTCAATTGGGTTTGTGATGGTGTTTTTCCTACTCATTAATGGTCACTACTTACCTGAACGCTCTGCTGTGAACTTGGTTTATGGTATTTTGGCCCCTCACTCATCTTCCCACATCATGAAGCGTGACCAAACTCTTGTTAACATTTCAGCATTTCCAGTTGCGGATGGCATCATCTGGGATAAAGTGGATTATCAGGTCCATGGTCCGACGGAAATTATTAACGTTCCATACGTATTTCGCGGCTCCATGGGTGATGTGGTAACGAAGGACATACGCTCCGACGACTGGGATGTGCATGCTATACAATCATCGTTTTCTGATTTGAAATATTATGCTGCTTTTAATGCTGAAGATTTATATTTAAATTCTGCCAATGATGCTTATTTATTCTGTTATCAACATTATGGACATCATTTCCTACATTAGACTAGTACATTACATCCTGTTGTCAATTACACACAGTCGGAACATTGTCCTGCACCATTAAAAGGTAGTTCAAAAACTCTTAGAGACAAATTTACATATTTTACAGACTTTGATAGGTCAACACCCGAGTCGTATTATTTTAAATTAAATGTTCCACCAACTCCCAAAGTAATGTTGACCCATACAAAATTGATTTATTCAAATTCTTTCAGAAATGATCTGTCTGTCAAGGGTTATGATCACTGGAGGGCCACCGTTGATTTGAAATCGATCTGGGGTTCTAGGTCCTGGCAGGTGTGAGGCACTGAAGCCTTACATCGTGCCTGCCTTATCCCAGCACAACATTTGTTTTTAAATGAAACAGTTTACCAGACCACTTGCTTTGGTTTGGCAACTGCAAAAAAGTTAAACGCCCCTGCCATTCCTTCTATAGCTGAGTATAATAATTGGCGTACATACACTAATTATACCATTGAATCCTTACAATCGTTATTTCAAAAGAACCCTTTGGATGTGTCTGAATTGGATTATTTAGGTTGGCGAGTTTGGCAGACGAGTTCGAATGCCTGCCAACTTCATTTTCATAACACCAATTCGGGTTATAGGCAAGACAGACCCGACCCAAGATTTCCAGATACACATTCGGTAACGACCTATTCGGTTGGAAAATAATGTCAACAGTGGTTGCAGCACTCTACACTATCGTCCGTTAAACAACATTTATTGTTGTTGTCCAACAACATTAATTTGGCCGACTTTGTCCTGGGACCCAGAGTTTCTAGAACAAAGAGATTCTATTACGCAGCTTACAATGAAATATGGAAACTTTCACAGATAGAAGCGGCGTCACGTCTGCGGGAAATTGACCAAGCGAACTTAGAAAAGGTTCTGGCTGTTGTCGATAATAGTATTAACACACTATCTTCCCGCATTTACACATTAGATAATATTGTTTCTTCTGTTATTGATATTGTGCAATAAGATGTGTCTCTGTTATATCATGGTCAAAATCAACTGCGTTCTGTCATGCAATTCGCATGGACTTTGCAAACTCTAAAAATGGGTAAAGTACCATGGGATTATTTAAATGCGACTGCTTTGTTTTTACCATTTAATTTAACTGACAAACAACAATTCATGTCCATGAAAGATGCAACTTACACTCTTCTACATATAGAAAAAATAGACCCTTTGCCCTTTTCTGTAGCGGAAACTGACTCTGCTGTTTGGCTAATTCATGGGGTCATATCTTTGCCCTTCTCGGTGTTCCAATTCAGCTCCTGTATGAAACATTACCCGTTAGGCCGCTTTGAACCCCTGGGTAGCGCTTTTCTGCATGAACTGTGGTCTTTGCCTTTTACCTACCGCTGTTTGCGGGAAGAAACTGAAGTTTACCTTACAGGGGAGGACTGTGATTCTACAGTGGGTCATTCCCTTGTTTGCAAAAATATCAAGTTGCACGGAGCATGTAATATGTCGGCTCCGAAACTTGCATGTGTTTTAAAAGGTAATCCGGTTCCCGCAATAATTCCCACGTTCACTCTGCTTACTAACGGTAGTTATCTTATTCTAAATAACCATGACTGCTGCGGCTTGCTGGCTGGCATACCATACATAGTAACGGTTTCACAGCGCGTAATTTGTTGTAAAAATGTGCTTTTTCCTCCCCGCATGGGCAGCTCGATAGCTCAATTTGGCCTTCCATACCAACTTTGAAAGCAGATTTCAACAAGTTGAGCAGATTAAAAGCGCTTTTAACCCAACAAGAAGTTGCCCTCACTTCCGCACGAGAAACCTTCAACCTGCAGGTGGCTCGCGCTGCTAGTGAAATTCAAACACTTTTAACAACTAATCTCCCACTACATTTTGGGGAGCTAATACACCGCATATTTAATGCGTCTGACACAAGTGGCCTTGCTCATTTTTTTTAAAGCTGTTAGCTCTGGCCTTGTGAGTTCTTTTCAGACAATATTTGGTGTTATACCTGCATTCATTCATTCTATCTTTTCCAGCGTCTTCGGTGGCTTCCCCTTAATGCTGGCGTTAGCTGCTGGAATCCTGCTTCTACTGTGTCTGCTGCGCAATGGCTGCTCCTCTTTTGGTACTGCACAGACAAGATCGGCTGCGATTGCTCCGTGACCGTATGCATGAATGCTTCGGTACACTACCACTGGCAGCTCTCAGTGGGGCACATTTATTAACAAACCGTTTTGCGAGTCCTTAATAGCGATTTTTAGTGAATCGCTTTAAGGACTCGCAAAATGGAATGTATGTAGGAATCGCAATAGTAATTGCGATTCCTTAGTATTCCTTAATTGCGAGTCGCAAATTGCGATTCGCAATTAAGGAATACCTTCCCATTCATTCCTATGGGCCTAGAGGCCCATAGGAATGAATGGGCAGACATTCGCAATTTGCGAGTACCCATTAGGTACTCGCAAATTGCGAATGCAATTTCAAGGGTGCAAGGGTGTCAAAAGGACACCCTGTTGCACCCCTGAAATATGTATGTGTGCACATGTGGCGCACATACATGCCCTAAGGGCATGTATGTGCGCCACATGGCACTTTGAAAAATGCAAAAAAATGCATTTTTCAAAGAAATTGCTAATTACCACCAACTTGAAGTTGATGGTAATTAGCGATTTTGTAGGGCAAAATCGCACAACTTGGGTGCTTCCTGTATTGCATTTAAGGAATCGCAATTTGCGATTCCTTAAATGCAGTCGCAAAATAGGAAATCGCAAATTTTGCGATTCCCTATATTGCGAGGGCCTTTTGGGATGATACATCCCAAAAAGCTTTTTCCCGTTCGCAAACGGGCCGATTCTGAGAATCGGCCCGTTTGCGAACGGGAAAATGGCTTCATACATATGCCCCAGTGTGTCTTATAGGTTGTCCTTCCGCTTTCCATACTTCACTTGAGTGCAACCTGTCTTTTCATGTCTACAATGTCCGTTTGCATGGGCATTGGATTTGTGCCTCTCCAATTCATCATGTCCGGACCCGGATTTCGACCGGCTGGTGGGTCCCTTAGTGGCCCATGAGCGGGACTGTTCTGGGGTTGGCTTCATGGCGCTTGCGGCTACACTTGGAATCTTGGCTCATTGGGATGTCGGTGAGGCTGCTCAGAATCTCCTACTTCAAAGTTACATCGAATATCATGCAAGTTGTCCGGAAATGCTAATGGAGGCACCCGCATATGTGGAGCACACCTGTTCGTTCGATTTGATGAACTGGATGGCGTCCCTTTTTTCTACCAACAGCAATGATTTCCTTCTGGAAGGTATTGCATTTTATTGCTCCTACACTCTAATGGATTAAATTCGCCAGTCCTTGGATTTCTAAGGCCCTTTAAACGACCTTATTTTTTTCCCCTAATTGTTTTTTTTCCCCCTCTAAATCACACTTTAGAACTCTGCTCACACTTTTTGGACTCTGTTTTCGTGCGATGTCTACATGCGAAGATCTTACCAGGGGGAGGGTGTGGTATGGATTGTGGGTCCATTGTTGATGTCTGCTAAGTTAGCATGAGCTTCGCCTCCATGAGGCTGCTTTTGCGCATGACACTGCATGCATAGATTTCGCAAGACTCTGTTTGTGCTCTTTTACATGAAAACTGTCTGCTTTTCGTGTTCTCTGCTGTGCTCTGAGGTTTAGTCTGCACACGATGTACAAGGTCGATCAATAATGCCCCTTGTTATTCTGTTCTGGTCAGTCTCTCGCACCTAGACATAACATGACACACAGCTGCACTACTGAAAATTGTATGCTTTAATATTGCAAGCAACACATGTGGTGCAGGCACTTGGAGAGATTCCTTTCCGGAGAGAAGAGCTGTGCTTGTCCTGAGATGTAAACCTTTCATCTTCGCCTTGAGGTATGGGGTCTGCTGACAAAGCCCAGAGGTCTTCTTTCTTATAATAAACTATTTCTTACCACGGGGAGGGTGGTTAGGTATTGTAGACCTTTTCCACTGCCTTTACAAAATGATATCCCCGTTTATATTCTATGGAATTGTGACAATGCTGACTATATTGTGTTTATGCATTTTGCTGCTAGTAATGGCATGTGTACTGTACCATAGAGCGCGTTAGTTGAAATAAACATTTTTAACTATACCGTGACTCTGATTACTCACATTGTGGACAAGTATGAGTGAGTGAGTGAAAGAGTTGTCTGGCTGATTCCTGAGAGAGTCGGGAGTGTCGTGTTCTGGGTTGTCTAATCATTGGTAGCTTCGCTGTTAGTTGGAGAACGAATGAGACACTATAGCTAGTCGGTTTGGGATTTGGGGTACTAATGTGGTAGGTTGGTACACCCCTATTCACTGAGGTCCCATTTCCTGCGCATAGTTCTGTATATGTGCAGACTCCCTGCAACAAGTATATTGAGGAAAACGGATTCTGCAAGCGACGTCACCATTTTTGGACAAGAATGGGGTTGCACAGAATGGGCACAATGATGTAAATTGTTTGTCAACTTGCATGATCTTAACTCCCTGGGATGGTTGCTCTTTGAGGTCATGTTAGACAGACAAAACATAAAAAGGAAGAGGGAAGATCAATCTTTGCCTAGCAACATTCCGAGTCGCCAAGGTCTCTGCACTGAGTGCCTTTTTAGGTCTCGCCTAAGCAGCGCGCATGCGCTGTCTCTCCGAGACATCTAGTAGTCTATATGGGTGGTGAAGCTCCGCCTATTGCAGGGTAATTTCTCGCCGCTTGCCATTTGTGGACTTTGGCATTTTTTTTGTTAGCGGACTTCTTATTGGATCTCGATCCCATATGTAACTTCCATTTCTACCGGAAGCAGCACTGCCTGACTACAGTCTCACTACGCTTACACAGCGTAATTGTTATTTTATAAAATAGTGCGCATTAACATGCGGGCGCTACCTACATTATACGCATGGCCGCTGTGGCTCTTGACAACACTTGACTCCAGCTCATATGTTCGCTTTTAAAATGACGTCCCTTTCATATTTGTAACATGGGCGCCGCCGCAAGTATTTTTTATTATATGTAGAGCCGAGGTTACATTTACAATGGCGGCCGTCTTAGAAGCTGGGAACCAGGTTTGAGTGTGACTGGGGTTCGAACATTCTGGGATTGTAGACAAATCAATCACATGTCCCGGTGCAGAAAAATGCTTCTGTAATGCAATTGGTGCTTATGTAAAGCGGGCTGATAAGTTCGGGTCGAGTTTGCATCTTTTAATTTTGTTCTATTCCTCCCTTTCATATTTGTCACATGGGCGCCGCCGCATTTCGCAAGTATTTTTTATTTTATGTAGAGCCGAGGTTGCATTTACAATGGCGGCCGTCTTTGAAGCTGGGAACCAGGTTTGAGTGTGGCTGGGGTTCGAACATTCTGTGATTGTAGACAAATCAATCACATGTCCCGGCCGTCGAACTGACTCTGGTTTTTGTTCGTCCCATCTGTCACGCAATGTGACACTTTCAAACAGGATGCAAAAACTAGAACCCGGGCAGCTGTGTTGATAAGCTTAACTCTGCTCGAGGGCCTTGTTTTGCTAGGCACCGGGAGATTAAGTGATATGCCCCGAATCACAGGATGTTGAGCGTCATTGCCGAGGCTCGGACTCCGTTCCCCACATTTGAAATCGAGCGCCCTAGCCATTAGGCTACATCCTCTCCCCTAATCCTAAAGGACTTAGGACAAGTAGTGGTAAAGCTGGAGACCTTGTAGTGCCTGTATGCCACTACTAAGTATGGTGTGCTTGATGGAGCTATATTTGTTGTCCGATTCCATATTTCTACTGCGCCACACCATCTGCCTCCCGCTTATATTTTCCATCAAATATAAAGTCTAGCATATTACCAGTGCTGTGTCATGGCACTCCATCACACTAAGGCCACCCGGCGCTGTTAACTTTGTATCAAGAAGCACCCATCACTCACATGGTACCAAGAAGCATAGCTGCCAAGGTTTCAGATTGCTATGTGTGACATTTTCATAATTTTAGTATAATTATGAGTGACATTTCAACGACTATGAGTGACACTTTCTTGTGAGCAAAATTAAGCAAAGACGACGAGGGAAACATATAAATATCAGAAATTACAACCATTTGAGCAACAAGAAACCCTAACAAGGTTTTAAAACTACTGCAAAGCACCAGAAATTGAAGAGCACTTGAGCTCTTATAACCAGATCATACTGTTAAACGAATGTGTAACCATGATATTAAACACGTTTTTCAGAGGCAGTACTTTATTAAAGTTCTGTGCACATGAGGTAGACATACACCTGGGTCGGACAGGGGAACAGGCTGAGGCAGGAAGACATAGGACTGCGCTGCCAGAGCCTGGTTGGACGCATTGATGTATTGCTGGACGGATCGACAGAAAAGCCAATTAACAACCGATTGCCATAGTCAGGCTTTGCCGAGTGGGCCCTCATACTCCTCCCCGGCTATTAATGATGCGCAGATGCAGACCTTCACAGCGTGGACTCCAGTGCCTCTCTGTCCCACGTGGGACCCGGCCCAAACAGGATGCGAGGCCCCAACAACATTCATCTCAGCCTTTAGTAGTGTTGCAGGGTGGGCGGCAGAAAAACAACTTTATTCCTACCTCAGCCAGCCTTTGCCCACTGGGCCCCCAGGATCCCCCTCTAGGATTCAATCAAATCCAATCGGTCTTGTCTTTGAGGCCTATTGGCTCTACCAATCCATTATGCTGCACCCTTTACAGCAGCAGCAACAAAGAGAAAAAAAGGTGCGATAGCGCATACGTGATGTAATATATGTGTCATTATGCAAGCGCCTTGTGCATGACCATGCATGCACGCTTCCAAATTGACGCAAGTGCCTCTTTTTTTTTTTTACGAAAGGAATCGGTAAAGTATAACATTAAAAACAAATAATTAAAAAACATTGGACTGAGGGGTGGGGGAATTGGAGGTGCAGTTTCGGGGGGGATGAGATAGGGAGGGGAAAAGCAGCACACAAGGGAGAGGAATACTGTGGGATCGGAAGGAGCATACAAACGAATGAGAACAACACAGAGCGTGGTAGAGGAAGAGAAGCACTCAGGTGAGAGAGAGCAACATGGAGCTACTCCCATGCTATAGATTATTTGTGTGCACAAGGATTATCAGTGCACGCTGCAAAATTGGGATACTTCCGTCAAGGAAGCTTGAATGGCACCTAAAGATGTTGCACCTCTTCTATTTGAAACACGGTTTTCAATTCCAGTTGAGTTTTGTTTTTTGGTTCTTCTAGTTCTGAAATCACAAGGTAAAATATAGAAGTACAATACAAAGGAATG
Organism: Calotriton arnoldi; assembly: GCA_963921515.1. Lineage (NCBI taxonomy): Eukaryota > Metazoa > Chordata > Amphibia > Caudata > Salamandridae > Calotriton > Calotriton arnoldi. The sequence continues at coordinate 58,354 of CAWUFW010017206.1, forward strand.
GAGAGAAAATAAGGATTGGTGATGTGAGGCCCCCAACAACGCAAAATTCGTAATTTTAATTACGCACAGCAGCTGAGAAGATGGAGTCTTCTCAGCTGCAGTGCTTAATTAAAATTACGAGTCAACAGAGTCAGCTGACTTCTACGCACGTCCGCGGTCGGGCACTGGGCAAGGCTGAGGCACACACAGTGAGATAGGTGGGTCACAGCTGAGCAGGCAGCCAGGGTCGGGCGCTGCAGAGTAGTTATTTAAAAACTATTACTACTCTCAGGCCAAATGAAATCATGACACGAAGCGGTCACAATCGGCACTCCGCTACCTTCCCAGCCCCACAGGCACTGCAGCCAGAGGCACACAGCTTAGCTCCCAGCTGCTTAACTTATAGTAGAGAATCAACACCCAACAGTCAGTACTAAACTCGCTGACTCGAGAGCAGCACTTCCGGGCATTGATTAGGCAAGCCTCAGACTGAGTGAGGCACTACAGCAGGCGCTGTAATTATTTCAAAAAGCGTTGGGCGGCTCATCGCTTAACTATACAGCCGAGTCCTGTCCAGACTCTTACTGTGTGTGTCTGTGACCGACTTCGGAACTTTACTTCAGCTGTGTAACAGAGCAGGGCAGGCTAAGTGAGGAAGCCGATTTGACCACGCGCTAATATAAACCAAATGTATTTTATCCGAGAGAGTCAGTGAGAATGATTAGACGGCTCTGTCAGCCAGGCACTTACTTATATTTGCGGGCCGCCTCCAGTTCTAGCCTCAATAACTCATCCGGCGGCGGCAAACCGCGCCGCCCGAGCATGATTCTTCAGGCCCTCAGTCCAGTCATCGCGGTATCATCATGATGTTGATAGATTTTAAATTTGACCATGGCAGTGACTGCAGTCGAGTCCCCGGCCCCGCGCCGCTTCTGACCGACCTCACTACTTGCTGTTCCAGGAGGACGTGAGGTCACATCCCATCATCCCCCCCACGCGGTGCCACAGCCTGTAAGGCAACGACTGCTGAGGGCAGGCCCCGCCCGGGTCTCGGTAATTGGGCAGTCATAGTCAGTGACTCACTGTAGCCGCGCAGCCGGCAGGAATTTCAATGCAGGCAGCTGGGCAGATTGTAACATTTGTAGTACACTGAGAGCAGATCTTTAACTGTTTACTAACTGTGCTGCTGCTGGCCGCAAGTGAAGTCTGCTGCGCCCAGAGCGCACAAAGGTGTCTGAGCACCGGCGCGCGCTAGCATCTGGCGTAGCGGGCAGCCAGTTTCAGCGCTGTCAGAGCAGAGTGCGGTCAGTGGCAAAAATGCGTGACAATGCATTTCAGTGCGGTGATGCGGGAACACCACACTGAAATGCGTTAGCGTCACGCCTGATGCGTGACACTTGGCAGGCCTGAAGAAGTACCAGCTGTCATATCCCCTACTGTAGAGCTCATAGCTTGCATACAGCCAGCAACCACACTGAACATCAAAGAGCTCCATCAAACCGCAGTGATGGTACAGAACAGTTCAAGCCACCGTGCCCTCTACCATAGAGCTCCATCAGAAGGTGATTGCACGCGTTTCCCACTGCTCTAGCAGTCAATACAGTAGGTTTTGTTATTAGGTTTTGTATAGTGCTAGATTACCCGACAGTGTCTTGGCGCTATGTTCTCAAAGCTTTCCTGAATTGAAAAAGATTTTGTGAATTTTTAAGATCCAAAGGAAGAGAATTCCACAATTTGACAGTACCTATCACAAAATGTTTTACACCCCAACGCGCCCACAGTGATATTACTGAACAATGCCAGGCCCAATACTTGTGTAATGACTACATCCCATTGGCAGTACTCGCCACTATGTCCTCGACTGTCATAGAGCTCCATCTTTCGTTGATTACACTGAGCCCCCTGTACACTCTGCCGTAGAGGTCCCATTGTGCGACAGTAGTACTAAGCATTTCCTGACCCTACATCATGACTATGAATCTACCTGATGTTGTTTCCCCAGTGTAGTTTCCTGCACAGAGCCATAAGCTGAGGGTTAATGGCAAGCACATTTAATCACATTATTTCCTTATATAGACTGCATCGGTCTCCACCCAGCCAGGAGTGGTTGCTGACACTTGCATAATGTGTACTTTGGCTTAGTCAGACTTTGACCCTGTGCGCAGTCGAGCCTGTGTGTTTCAGTCTGTTTCATTGTACGTTAAGGTGTGTCTGGACGATGCTTGCCATTATCCGTTGTGTGTGTGTGAACCCTATTTGTGAGTTATAGAATTAGAGTGTTTGTAGTATTTGCAGTTTTGTGTCTGCCAGTGGGAGTTCAGCATATATTTTGTGACTGCCAGCAAACGGGCGTGTTTTAATTTCAATGCAGTTTTGTCTGCTTGCGAAACGCAGAGTAATAGGGCTGACGATGACCCCATTAGGGGTCTGCCTAGTATCTGCCTGTGTTTTTAGTAATGGACCGGAGAAGGGCTCTCTTTGCTGTTCTTAAGTTCGCTGTGAGGCTTTTACGTGCTGCCTCCACCTCATTTATATTCAAATTACCCACATTTAAAAAAAAAAAATTTTTTTTAATTTGTATTGCTTTATGGTTGTTTTAACAAGTTTTTTTTTTTTTTTTAATATGTTTATTGGTTCAACAATTACATAACACAGTGACTGTATAGCCAATATAAGCAACAATAAGGACATAATCCACTTTATCCCCCCACTCCCCTCCCAACCCAGGCAGAACGAAGTCAGAGGTCCAGTACATTCAGAAAAAATCAGCATATCAGGAAACAGACAGATACCATGCAATAAGTACAAAGGCATTAGGCATATTCTCATATGAAATCCATTAATAGAAATAGGCAACAAAAGTACACAGGACCTATATGTCATATAGAGGCACCATAGACCAATACAATACACGGGCTCAAGCGCGACATCTATACCTACAAATATAGAATGCAGTCTGAACTAGGAACTTACAACAGGTCTGGTCGGGACAGCAGGTATGCCGTGAGTGGAGCCCAAAAGTCCCGGGGACGAGAGGCCTCCGGCAGCTCCTCCTCATACATCAACAGCTGGTCCCTGCAATAGAGCAGGTCCCGAAGCCATTTCTTCACCGAGGGAGTCGTCTTAGCACCCCAGCACTGCGCAACAGCTCTCTTTGCAAATAAAGTGGCAACTGCTACAATCCGCCTATTACAGGGTTTGAGGCAGTGCACATACCCAAGCAGGCACACCTCCGGAGTGCATTGCACAGATTCCAGCACCACATCTGTAAGCATCTTCACGACAGCAGACCAGAAAGCAAATACGCCCGCACACATCCATGCCACATGCAGGAAGTCTGCATCTGCCATTCCGCACCGTACACAATTAGCAGTCTCTCTCAAGCCGTACCTATAGAGTTGCAAGGGGGTATAGTACAGTTAATGCAAAAATTTGAAGTGAATTATTCTGAGATTACAATTTGCTGTAAGCCGGCCAGTAAGTTTACAGCATGCTGTCCAAACATCCGGTGCAAGAGTGTCTCCCAATGCCGGCTGCCATCTTGCACAGGAGGGATGCTCCTCTTGTTCCCGTTCGCGTAGGGAAGCATTATAGAGTTTAGTGATTAAGCCCTTACGCCCCTCTCCCGCCAGCATCGCCTGCAATGCCCGTAGAGCGGTGGGCTCCGCTGGATACCCCGGATACACCGCCTGAATTGCCTGGCGCACTCTAACATAAGTAAAACTGAACATAAAACCACGATCCGTGCCATTCTGTGCCTCCTGCAGTGTTTTGAACTGACCATTCATATATAGGTCGCCCATCCGGGAGATGCCCGCCGTCGCCAACGTACGCAGGGCCGGCTTCTCACGAGCCGCTGATATATCCGGATGCGAGGCCAGAGGCAGCAGTGGAGCATAGAGATACGTCAACTGAGCCCGTCGCGCCAGCATTCGCCAAGCCCACGCCGTACACATTGCAGGATTTATTTCAGTCCTCGGGCCGCCTGAACCTCCCGACAGGGTCGCAGCCTGCAATGGCATCGGCAAAACCGAATCCGCCTCAATAGCTACATGTGGCTGAAAGCGCTGAGGCAAGTGCCAATAGTGCGCAAATTGCGCCTGAGCGCAAAGGTAGTATAGCCTGAGATCCGGTGCCTCAAAGCCGCCCCGGTCAAAAGGCTGCACCAGAAGGTCCCATCGACACCGAGGCTTCTTGCCGCCCCAAACGAATGTAAGTAATAATGATTGAAGCGTTTTAAACATTGCCACGTTGAGCTTTATAGGAATGTTGGCAAAAAAATAAAGCAATTTAGGGAGAAAAGCCATCTTTACTACCGCTATCCTATCGGCCAAAGAAAGGGGCAGGTGCGCCCAACGCCCAGCCAAATCAGTGATGCGTGTAATCGCACAGCCGTAATTCTCAGCAATAACCCTGTCTGGGTCCCGATGCAACCATACCCCCAGATATTTTACGGGTTCAGACGTCCACGCCAGTGGATAATCCAACTCAATCTCGGTCGTGTGCGCTGTTAATGGGAACACCATTGATTTCGACCAATTGATTCCGAGTCCGGAGAAGCCCTCAAACCTCACATACTCCCGAAGCAACGCAGGTAGATATACAGCAGGGTCTCTGACAGTGTGAGGGTAGGTCTCCCGCCAACTGCGTGGATAATTCAAGACACTGCACTATTCAGTGTCAACACCTGCCGTGAAACCTATGAAGCAATATTCTGACCCGAATCGGGTTGATGACCTAGATCTACAGGTACCACTTTTTAGGGTGCTGTAATGGTGGTCACTTAATTAGTTAATTGGAGACCACAACCAAAAAGTGTGGATAGATCTGGTATTGGTCCTGAAGAATTGCCTTCGAATAGAATAATGGCAAGAAACATGTTGACCCCGACAGCGCATGTCCCTGTAACCCTATAACAGGGGAGCGCGATATTCACGTTTTTAATCAGGAGAGTGGCCACATTCATTAAAATAGTTCTGGGTGGACCTCTACCTCCTGTTTTAACTTCACTTTTGTATCTCCCACATCTACACTTACTAGGGCCCTCACACGCACTGCACCTTACGGCAAAAAGGAAAAAAAGATCTCCGCTAAAAGGCCCCAACAAGGGCGCCGATCGGGTATTGCAGCGCCGACCCGATAAGGAGCAGACCCGATGATGAAGCAAGACACCCCACTGATGGGGGGTGTGTGAGGGTCCTTTCCAAAAGGAGGAGATTTCCTCCTGTCTTTAGTGTGTTTTTCTGAACTCATCATTTGTACATCAACCCTTAGTGTTTACTAGGAACTGCATACCATTCTGCTTTTGTCTTACATATGGGCCTGTATGCTGGACCTGGATAAATATAGCCCGTAGTCCCCCCTTTTCTATTGTAAAGAGTCTCTGACATACAATAACATGTCGTCCGCATAGAGGGAGACCACCAACGGTCTCTGCCGAAAAAGCAAGGCAGCTGCTGCATGTCTCTGACGCAATCTACAGGCCAGTGGCTCCAACGCGAGCGAAAACAACATCGGAGACAGGGGACATCCCTGCCGGGTACCCCTCTCAATAGGGAACGACGATGATACTCAACCATTTACTCTCACCCGGGCAACCGGGTGATCGTATAGCACGCGAATCCAGTGTAGGAAGAACGGAGGGAAGCCCATCCTGGTCAGCACCGTGAACATATAAGGCCATTGTAGAGAATCAAAGGCTTTTGCCGCATCGAGCAGCACCGCGACAGCCTGGAAATCAGGGTCAAAATAATGAAGAGTAGAGAAAACCGTACGTAGATTATGTGTCGTGGAGCGCGCTGTGACGAACCCAGATTGGTCAGGCAACACCAAAAGCGGGACCAGCGGCTGTATCCTGGTGGCGATCATTTTTGCCAGGATCTTTGCATCGATATTGATAATTGAAAGGGGCCGATATGATTCACACTGATTCGAAGGCTTATCAGGTTTCAATAATGTTACAAGTAGTGCTTCCCGGAGAGAAGGCGGCAGCGTTCCCGTCTCATAAGCCTCCGCATAGACTTCCAAGAGCCTGGGGGCGAGATCAGACGCATAAGCTTTATAGAATTCACTGGGCAGCCCATCCATCCCAGCCGCTTTACAGGTCGGCAAGGACATTATGGCCAATTTAACGTCTTCAACGTCAAATGGTTGTGTGAGGTATTCACGGTGCAGATTGGATAGCCACCCAAGCGCCACATCGTCCAGATAGGCCTCAATCTCTGCCAGCTGCGGAGAGTCCCTAGCGGCATACAGCCGGGCGTAAAACTGTAAAACCGTATCGCAAAGTTCCGTAGTCGAGAAACGGGCAACTCCATCTATATCTAACAGTTCTGTAATAAGTTCTTGGCTACGTGGTTCCGCCAGTTTTTGCGCGAGAGATCGACCGGGGCGGCCTCCTTCGCCATAGTAACGGGCTATTTTACGACGAGAGCAGTGCATCATCTCCTGATCCACCGTTTCGTTGTGTTCCGTAACAAGTTTACGTATCTCCGCCAGTTTTGCTGGAGAAGGAACAGACTCATACTCACGCTCAGGCTTAGAAATATCCGCCCCCAAATTGGTGAGGCGACGTCTGATATCCCGTAGTACACCAGACTGTGCCCCAATACACACCCCACGTATAGTCACCTTCAACGCCTCCCATAGTACGCCCGCACTGTCCACCGACCGCTCATTCTCCCTGAAGAAATTCCTAATTGCTTCCGCAATCGTGCGCCTAAAGACCGGATCATTCAATTTTGTAGGCTGTAGTCTCCATGCAAAAGGTGGTCTCTCACATGTGGGAACCGGTAGTGTAAGGGTTACAGGGGAGTGATCCGAGAGCGTGCGAGCCTCATGATTTACCGTTTCCGCCCAGGTACAAGCCACCTCTGAGACAAGCCAAAAATCTAGTCGGGACCAGGACCCATGTACGGACGATACAAACGTGCTCTCCCGGCCCGCGGGGTGCCGAAGGCGCCAAACATCACGCAAATGTCCTGCAGCCAATAATCCCATAAGCACCTCCGCTGCCCGCTTAGGCCTCACCTCACCTTCACCAGCCCTATCCAGCTCCAAGTCTAGACAAACATTAAAATCCCCTCCCCAGATAATTGCAGCTGGAGGGAATGCGGAGATTCTACGCCACACATCCAGATAAAAGGACGGGTCGTCCGTATTAGGGCCATACACATTCACCAACAGCACACTCATACTGCCCAATCTGCCATGTATTATCACCACACGTCCATTTTCGTCTACATCAGATCTAATCAGAGTGAATGGGATACCTTTTTTCACAAGCGTCATCACCCCTCTAGAGTAGGTAGAATACGAAGACGCCACTCTCGTACCAGCCCAGCGCGCTCCCAGTTTTTTGGCAGAGTCACCAGTGAGATGGGTCTCCTGCAACAAGGCAACCTGTATTCCCATGCGATCTAGATATGCAAAGACTGACCGTATCTTTTTTGGAGTATTGAGCCCACGTACATTCCAAGTAAGGAACTTAATCATACTGCTCATATTATGTAGCCATCTTTAACGAAACACCTGCATAATAACATAGATAATACATTGCCATAATACCATAATGTACTAGAACTGAGATTGCCCAGCATAGCTGTAGTATCATTCTGCCTTCCCCTAACAAAAACTCCCCACCACCCACCCACTTCAGCTTCCCCAACTTGCCAAAGCCATCCCAATACTGCACCCTCCACCCCCCCACAAACCCATAGAAAAGCAAAACACATTTGGGGTACACCCAGTTGGGGGGCACAGAGTGCTACTAGCCTCCCGCAAGGCAGGAGGTGGCCGAGTAGGTCTACATTTTTGCCCAGATATTAACACGTCAGTGTCAAGGAGCACAGTATGCCAAATCTCCTCGTCCCCCAGAGTCCAGATCCCCCCCACGAGGACATCCGTTAATGTAGCACTTTCCAACCAGTGCACAATACAGCTGGAATGGACCATCACCATATTATTGTCAGACCAATAACCCCTGAGAATTCAAACAGCCCCTCACGTCCCAGGCCACACTCCAGGCACATGCCCCGTAGATAGATCATTACAAGTATCCTATACTTCGCCAAGGTTCAAGCACTCGTGGCAGGCCATATTAGAAACAATTCAGAGAGAACAGGAGGATTCAACATTAGACAGAACACAGCTCGCCCAACTGCTGCAGCTCATTGATCCTCATCCTCCCGCGGTGAGCTAGATCCGCGGCGCCTACGCTTGAGCAGTTTTGCATGTTCAAGGGCTGCCTTAGGGTTGGAGAAGAGTTTGGAATCCCCCTCCGGGCCTATGCGCAAGCGTGCGGGATATAACATAGCGTATGGGACCACTTCAGACTGCAGAAATTTCTTAACCGCAGTGAACTCCCGTCTGGCAGCCTGTACTGCCACAGTAAAGTCTGGGAAGAAGGCCAATGTGTTTCCTTGATGTTCAATGGTTCCCTTATCCCACGCCAGACGTAGAATAGTGTCATGATCCCTATAGTTTAATAGTCTGGCTATAATGGGACGAGGTGGGGCGCCAGGCATGTTAAAAGCAAAACGCTAATCATGAACATTACCTGCGCCATCTTGTCTGGTGGAATTCTATGTGCACATAAGTTGCAGTCATTTTAATCTATCACAGCCATTTTGTACTCTGTTGGTCACCTTTGTTTCACCCTGCCCTTACTAGCATCCCTCTGACCCTCTGACCGACCTGGTATGTGTGCTGGGGGCTATAAACTCTATTGCCACAACAAACCTCAGCGCCACTTGCTGCCACAAACTCGTTTTTCCTCTCATCTCTGTTTTCAGGCAAACCTTTGGACACTCTACCCCTCACTGCACCTAGTTACACAAACAGGTTCCAAACACCAAAAAGACTCTTGCAACATGATTTATTGCACTGCAAACAGCAAGACTTGTTGTTACCAACAATGGGACCTGTTTTTATCAACAGAACGGACTCTTAGATCTGGCCGGTCTCACATGTTTTAGACCCTGAAGCAAGGTCCAGCTGCAAGATAAGATTGTCTGTTTGACCTGGGTGGGAAGAGAATTACTGTTGGGCTTGTGTGACAATCTGCCCGGGGCGGGACCCCAAGCTTGTGTAACCATGTTGACAAAACAAATGCATTGTGTCAAACCTGTATAAAAGGAAGAGCCAAAGGAGTATCAGCAGAACACTTCCCTCAGACATCCCGGTGTCTGCAGTTGACGTGATCTCCTCATGAGAAATAAACCTTTTTCTTGTCTTCCAGTTTCCAGCGCTTGCCTCATTATTCTGATAGCGAACCCAAAGTGAATTAGAGGTGGAACCCTGCACCGGGCAGCATTGAGGGTCTTAGAAGACTCGCTGCCTTTCACAAATTGGCGCCCAAACGTAGGGGCCCATCAGCGACGCGTGGGTCCGGTAGAGAGGTCCTAACGACGGAGTGAATGACTAAACAATTGGGGTATTCCTGCCTGAGAAGACCCTTGTCTGGCTGCCGATCGACTGAACTTCACCGGTTCCGAACGGACCTCTCTCGAGTGACCTGCGGTACTGACTGGGACCTTAGAGGAACACCGCATTGATTGTTGGAGTGAGAGGACAACCAGGCGCTGGAAGGGGAAGACGAAGAACTGTCCTTACGGTCCGGGTACGGTCGTGAAAAAAACCGACTTAAATTGATTGATTGATTGAATAGTTTGATTGAAATACTAGTATTCCTTTTTTGATATTGAGTTATTTGCGACATTTCCCTGCTTGCAAACAACGAAGAATAGGAATATTCTCTCTCTTTGCAGGCAGCGAAGGACAGGTAGTGCAGACTTTTTGTCTAAATTGATTGATTGAGATATTCATTTTTGACCGATAAATACGTCATGCCTATTTTCTCTAGATTGTTTGATTGTAATTGTTTTGGACCCGACCGTTTGTTAGAGGTCAGTCAGCCGGCACCACCGGAAGGCACCCCTAACAAGGACATGTACGTAAAGTATGGATTAGCCACCGTAGCTTATAGCAAACTATGGCATAAATACACTAGGAAGGACCGGGTAAATCAGTGGCCACTGACGGGATCTTTCGATCCCGCTAAAATAGAAACGTTAGAATTAGCTCTCCACAAAAAGAAAACTAGACCAGCCATGTTTGACAGTTTTGGTTTATGGCGAAAAGAGGCAGCTCAAAGAAAGAAAAGGGACGAAGCTAGACAAAATAAAGAAACCCGAAAATCAGCTTACCAAGCCTGTAAAAGATTAGAAGAAAAACTAAAAGAAAAGGAAATCGATAAAAAGGAACAGGAATCAAAAATATCAGGTCAATGCCCTGTTAGAACGCCCTCGACTCTTTACCCCAAGTTACCAGCAAAACAAAGGGTAGATGATGATTTATTGTTAGGTCCCCCAATCATATACATGCCACCCCCTTACGCCCCTACTCATCCTGTAGCACAACGCCAGGACCACCAAAGTATAGCCGGAGATGGCACGATCGCCTCAGTCTCCACTGCCTCTGCTCCCACCGAGTCACCCACACCAAATGCCTCATCAAAGGATACAGTAGTAGAGGTAGGATCAAAAGAAAAAGGAGCGCCCAGGGTCCCGCGATTAAGTAAAAATGAGCGAGCAGGCATTGATAAAATAGTTAAATCCCTCATAGATAGGAAGGAGACAGAAGAGTATGTAACTGACATATGCAACTCCTATGTTGAAAACCGCAAACGATACTTTATTGTACGTCTCTGTTACCACACTCTTACTGCATATGAAGAGAAGTACCAAGATGTAGGGCCCGAGCGGCTAGTGGCTCTCTATAGGAAGGTAGACACCGGAGATGAAGGCGACAACGATGTTACAGAACTCTTTTCATCCACACTGGAGGTATTCCGTCACTTTGTGGAACAAGGACGGATAGATAAGGACAGGACATCTAAGATAGCAGGACCCCCGGTGGAAAAACCAGATAGCATGATGCCGATAAAAGAAGCTGCCCCTTATTGGGTACCTCCTAGAGGACAAGGGACTCATGACGATATGAACCATCAAGACGCTAGAGGAAGGGTGGTCTACAATTGGGTGTATCAACCATGGGACAGACAGGACATTTTGACGTTCCGTAAATCTTTACCGGATTTACGAAAGAACCCCACCGCCTTTTACACCGAGCTAGGTACCGCTCTGGGATCAACAATAATGACACTTGCCGACATAGACTTGTTCTTCGGGTTAGGTTTGCCAGCAGATGTGTGGAAACAGATTAGGAAAATAGACCATACCGAACTGCTTGGTCATACCTGGGAACAACTCAACACATTAGATAAACAGCGAAACCCTGGTCAAAAACCGGTTAAAGCAATATTGGACCTCCCTGACAAAATAGTGCAGAAAGTGAAAACGCTGATCCCAGAGAAAAAGATAGACTGGTCCATAGTAACCACGTGCCGCCAGAAACCACAAGAGGATGTCTCAGAGTATTTCTCCAGATTTGAAACGGTGTTCTCCGATTACAGTGGACAAGACATGTCCACCGCAACCGGACACCACTTATTTGTGCAGAACTATGTCAAAGGACTACTGCCAGATGTATCCCAGAAATTACAAGCCAGCGAAAGTAGTTGGGCAGCATCTAAACCGGCGGCCATTCTCCAAATGGCCCAGTACTATGAGCATCAGAAAAACGAAAATGACAGGGCTACAGAAAGGAAAAAGAAGGACTTGAAGGAAAGGGTAATGGTAGCACAACTCCAGGGGGCGAATACAGGAAGGGAGCAATATAGGGGAGGATACCAGCAGAATACCCCTAGAGTACAGCCACCTAGAAACAATTCATCGACATCATATGTAGGACGCCAAGACCTAGGACAGGATCAATGTGCATTTTGCAAAGAATATGGACACTGGAAAACCCAATGCCTGGCTTTGTTAGGAGCTGGTAGGGGCAGAGGGGCGAGGGAAATAGCAAGTGGACAGAGAGGAAGAGGACGTGGGAGAGGGTACGCGAGTGAAGCAAGCGAGGAAAGGCCAGGAAGAGTGAACACATTTGACCATCCCAAACAGAATCAGTACCAACAGACAGATTATGACAATACGTACGACTTTGCATAGGACAGCCAGGGGCAAGGGAGGGATCCAGTCGAGCTCTATGTTGATCAGCAAGGCCCTTATGTTACCGCTGAGGTCCTGGGCACAAAGTCGCCATTTCTGGTAGACACGGGAGCAACACGTAGTGCACTGTCCAAACGACTGATTCCAAGGGCACCCTTGTCAGGCTCACATGTGACCTCAATAGGATTTGACGGTACGCCCTCCACCAACCCTTTGTCCTGACCGATCCCTTTTAACCTTGACAACAATAGCGTCGTAACGACATTCCTCCTCTCTTCCAACACCCCAGACGCCATTATGGGTCTCGACCTTTTGAAACACTTCCATGCGACTATCAGATGCTCACCAGACGGAGTGCGTGTCGTCCTGTATGACAACCCCCAGCGCCATAGAGAGAACCCTTCTCAGCACATGTTTCCCATCTCCGAGACTGACGCATCCCTACTGGACACTTTGCCATCACACTTATGGGCTAGGGCTGATTCAGACGTAGGACGAATGATGATTGACCCAGTACACGTAACAATATGACAGGACGCAACCCTACCGAAAGTACCGCAGTACAAAATATCGCCAGAGGGTGAGAAGGCACTGACAGAGATCATACACTCTTTGGTAGAGGCAGGGGTGGTAGAGGAAGTAGTGAGCAACGTTTGTAACAGTCCCATACTACCGATTGTAAAGAGACAGCGAGAGGGAGACGGAAAAGCCTACCGCTTCATCATTGACCTGCGGGAGATAAACAAAATCGTAGTGCCACAATACCCAGTAGTTTCCGACATCACGACAATTTTGACTTTAATCCCCTCCACTGCCACCACCTTCACTGTAATTGACCTCAAAAACGCATTCTTTTCCATACCTATACACAAGGACAGCCGCTATCTATTTGGATTCACCCTAAACTCCCGTTCGTACAGATTTTGCAGAGCACCTCAGGGGTACACTGAGAGCCCAAGCATCTATAGCCAGGCGCTTAAAAGACAGTTAGACGCCATACAATTGCCAGATGGAGTGGCACTAATACAATATGTAGACGACATCCTTCTAGCAGCGGACACCATACCAATAGCCGTCACCGCCACCATCAAACTACTCCATTTTCTTGCTGAGAATGGTCACAAGGTCTCCCGAAAGAAATTGCAGTTCTGTAAATCACAAGTGACCTATTTGGGTCACCTTTTATCCAAAGAAGGGAGGAAACTCACGCCTGACAGGATCCAGACAATTCTAGACACCCCTGTCCCCAAAGATCAGAAACAAGTCCGCTCTTTGATAGGTCTCACCTCATTTTGCCGACAGTGGTTACCGAACTTTAGCCTCATTGTCAAACCCCTTCTCTCCCTCCTAGCTAAAGACATCCCCTCACCTCTCCCCTGGACCCCCGAATGCCAGTCAGCCTTTAAAGAACTACGCAATGCCCTTTGTTCAGCGCCTGTCCTAGGAACCCCGGATTACTCCAAACCATTCTTCCTCTACACGCACGAGAGGGAAGGATGTGCATTGTCTGTCCTAACACAATCAATTGGTCACAAACAACGCCCTTGTGCATATTTCTCTGCCACCCTCGATCCAGTAGCCAGAGCGCTGCCAGCGTGCCTGCGCGCTGTGGCAGCTGCAGCAGTATCGATACGCCAGAGCGAAGGAATAGTACTCTCCAATCCAGTCACTGTTTTAGTACCCCATGCAGTCGACACACTACTAAACCAGACCAAAACCCAACACTTGACTTGCGCCCGACTGACAGGATATGAGTTGACCCTGCTAGCGCCGCACATTACCCTAAAGCGATGCACCACCCTCAATCCAGCCACACTGTTAACCCTACCCGAAAATGATCCTAGCGTGACTCCACTACACGACTGTGTGACACTAACCGATGAACAAACAAAGAGTAGAATAGATCTCAGAGACACCGCCTTTCTAGAACCAGATGGAGAACTATGGGTGGATGGTTTGTGCATCAAACTCCCCGACGGCACCACCTCAGCTGCATACGCTGTCACCACAGCCCGAACCATTCTGGAAACAGCCCGTATTCTCCAACGTTCAGCCCAGGCTGCAGAACTCATTGCCCTCACACGAGCATGTATCTTAGCGACTGACACGACAGTTAACATATACACCGACAGCCAATATGCCTTCGGGGTGGTTCACCATTTTGGGATCTTATGGAAAGAAAGAGGGTTCCTGACTTCACACGGTACACCCATCCTGCATGGAGATTTAGTCTCCGCCATGACGCAAGCAGTCCTCCTCCCCAAGAAGTTAGCAGTGATAAAATGCCAAGCACATAGGAAAGTGACTGATCTCATTGGACAGGGAAATGCACTAGCAGACGTTACTGCCCGAGCCACGGCAGGAGACAGAACTACGACACAAATGTATGTGACCAGGTCACAAGCTGAACGATGGACTGACGCTAGGACCACTGTAAGGGAGATACAGACTACAGGCACACAAGACGAATTGACCGAGTGGGAAAAGGTGGGACTAAAAGACGAGGAAGATTGCTGGAGAACTAAAGACGGAAATAAATGGCTGTTACCCAATGCCTACCTCATCCCCATATTGACCATGGCACATTTACCAGCACACATAGGCTCCACCCCCATGATTGAACTAATCACCAGAGTATGGCATAACGTCAAGATAGCAGAATCTGCAAAACGCCTAGTACAACAATGTATAGTCTGCCTACAACACAACCCAGGGAAGGGGACAGTAGTACCACGGGGAGGGTTTGGAGTCCCTGACCACCCCTTTGAAATCCTTCAAATGGATTACATTCAACTAGAGAGATGCCTTGGTCTAAAATATGTCCTGGTGGTTGTGTGCGCTTTAGCAAATGGGTGGAGGCATATCCCACCCGCGACAATACCGCCTTAGCCACTGCAAAAGTATTGCTGAAAGAATTCTTCCCCCGATACGGCCTTTGCAGAATTTTATGGAGCGACAACGGCCCCCACTTCGTAGCCGAGGTGATACAGAACATACTGAAAGGGTTGGGGGTAAAACAAAAGTTCCATGCCGTCTTCCACCCCCAATCAGCGGGCCTGGTAGAGAGACACAATGCAACGTTGAAACTAAAACTAGCCAAAATAGTTGCCACGACCGGGTTGAAATGGCCCGACGCCCTCCCATTGGCATTGTTATCGATGCGCTCCACCCCAACCAAACACCGACTGACCCGGTATGAGGTGGTCTTCGGCAGGCCTATGAGCATTTGGGCGGCACCAAGACCCACCTCCAGTAACGATGTCCCGAACATATTAATGTCGGATTACTTGCATAAATTGACAAACGAGCTAACAATTATCCACCAACAGGTGCAGCAAGCCTTGCCTGACGTATCCAGGGGCCCGGGACATGAAATAAAGCCAGGCGACCATGTATTGATTCGCAACTTCCAAAGAACGAAGAATCTGGAGCCTAGGTGGACGGGCCACTGGCAAGTCCTGATCACCACCCGAACTGCCCTCCGAGTGGAAGGAAAACGAAACTGGCTGCATGCCCACCACTGCAAACGAGTCCCTCCAACCCTGGCAACCTGTGAAGGGGTGGAGGTGCAAGAGGAAGTACTCGCGAGAGACCGACCAGCTCTGAGTTGCTACCCACAAGAAGACACCCTCGAACTATCAGAATTTCCCGACCCCACGGTGCCATCCAGGAAAGGGTACAACCTAAGATCGACGAAAGAAGGGAGCTCCAACGATCAGGCCACCAACTAAGTCAAGGTCTCAGATCGGTAGCACAGTCAAACAACGCTACCAGGAAAGCGCCAGACAAAAGTCTGTGGTCCTAACAGTTGTTGGGCTCCTCGAAGATGATGGAAGAAACTGAACACCTGCAAAACCACCGCAAAGACACCAAGACTGCTAACCTGCACAGCATAAAGACAATTGCACTTGTAGCCGCATTTCTCACCTGTCTCCTGCTAATGGTCGCACTCTGGATCATTGAAGAGAATGCACCTGCATACAGAACATTGTCACCCACCATGCAACCAACCACCAAGAAAGAACACTACCTGGTATCACTACCGCCACATCTCCGAGAACGACGCAAAGAATTCTGGAATAATTCTTTCGTGCAGATGTTGCACCAGCACAATCTTGCCACCAATGCTACCAACTGTTGGGTCTGTGGGCTGTTACCACATGCCACTGAACATTCCATCCCTTTCATCCCTTCACCCTTTTCTATTCACGGATCTTGCCTTGCCTGGATGATGCTCCTACAAGAAAGTTACAAAGACAATGCCACTTCCGACGGAACAATCGCCCAGTTCTACAACGAGTTCTGGCGAAACAAAACAGGAAGGACAGCCGCCCCTTCTGCCCTCACACCTTCAATGCGACATTCCAGATTAATGTCCCCTCCAAAGAACGAGTGGAAATGCAAGTGTTCAATAATCCTAACAGAGCCACATTTTCCTACCTAAAGAAAAGAACTGCTGCAACACTGACTGTGGCCCTATTTGTGGTGAACGTCTCTGGCCTTGTATGCATTGAAGGCCGTGGGACTAAGAATGTGGGTCACAGCACCTGTAGCATTGTAAGGACTTTGAACACTGTCAACCCCCAGCGCTTGTTGCATCACCCAATATGTACTTTGTTTGTGGAACCAAAGCCTACACCTGGCTCCCAAGAAACTGGGGGGCACGTGCTACATCGCCTTTGTTTTGCCACCAACCTACACAGCCCCTGCAGAGCATCATCGAGAAAAGCGTTCTAAAGACATTGATCAAGCAGACTCTGCCTCATCACAGTTCCTCGACGCAGCAAAAGGGCTCGTCCCGCTATGGGGTCCGATGGCAAACAGCCGAGCCATCAGACATCTGTCCCAAGCGGTAGAGACCGCCCTGAACGTCACTGCTGGCATCCTCACCAACAACACTGCTGAGCTTCAAGCGATCCGTCTGGTTACCCTGCAAAATCGCATGGTCCTGGACGTGGTACTAGCGGACCGTGGAGGAGCATGCCGCATCATCGGTGCCAGCTGCTGTGTATACATTCCTGATAATTCACCTTCTGTCTATGAAGCAATCGAACATCTCCATAGACTATCTTCAGAAATTCATCAAGGATCAGAGACTTGGACAATTGGAAGTTGGCTTTGGGGCATCTTGAAGGAGTGGGGTTGGAAAATATCAATGATTCTCTTGGTCCCAGTATTGACAATATGTGGTTGTTGTTTGGGTATACACTGTATACCACCTTTGTGTTCTCTTTGCATAACTACCTTGCACCCTAAGACTATGGACACTCAGCTAACAAAAATGAGAGTAATGTATGATCAAGAGATACGGGACATTATGGAGATCGAAATAGAGTGAGAAGCTGGCTAGTTATGTTCAAAGGGGCCACTGTTAAAAGCAAAACGCTAATCATGAACATTACCTGCGCCATCTTGTCTGGTGGAATTCTATGTGCACATAAGTTGCAGTCATTTTAATCTATCACAGCCATTTTGTACTCTGTTGGTCACCTTTGTTTCACCCTGCCCTTACTAGCATCCCTCTGACCCTCTGACCGACCTGGTATGTGTGCTGGGGGCTATAAACTCTATTGCCACAACAAACCTCAGCGCCACTTGCTGCCACAAACTCGTTTTTCCTCTCATCTCTGTTTTCAGGCAAACCTTTGGACACTCTACCCCTCACTGCACCTAGTTACACAAACAGGTTCCAAACACCAAAAAGACTCTTGCAACATGATTTATTGCACTGCAAACAGCAAGACTTGTTGTTACCAACAATGGGACCTGTTTTTATCAACAGAACGGACTCTTAGATCTGGCCGGTCTCACATGTTTTAGACCCTGAAGCAAGGTCCAGCTGCAAGATAAGATTGTCTGTTTGACCTGGGTGGGAAGAGAATTACTGTTGGGCTTGTGTGACAACCTGCCCGGGGCGGGACCCCAAGCTTGTGTAACCATGTTGACAAAACAAATGCATTGTGTCAAACCTGTATAAAAGGAAGAGCCAAAGGAGTATCAGCAGAACACTTCCCTCAGACATCCCGGTGTCTGCAGTTGACGTGATCTCCTCATGAGAAATAAACCTTTTTCTTGTCTTCCAGTTTCCAGCGCTTGCCTCATTATTTTGATAGCGAACCCAAAGTGAATTAGAGGTGGAACCCTGCACCGGGCAGCATTGAGGGTCTTAGAAGACTCGCTGCCTTTCACAGGCACAGGACGCACCGCCAGTGTGCGGTGGGCTCGTTCAACAACGAATAGAGTGGAAAAATGTTCAGTGCCAAAGAGCTCCTTAATCAGATTTTCCAGAAAGAGCTCCATTTTCCCCACCCACATATTTATTTTATGTGGCTTTTTTTGCATGATGTACTTATCAACTTACAGTATTTGTGGAACACTTTGGGTTAAGGATGCATAAAGGTGGGAGAATACATAACGAATAAATCTCAAAGTAGATGAACTAGACATTCAGCCAGTGGGGGAAATCTGCTGGTGCAACCTCACCCATTTATTTCCACCCAAAATTAAACAAGCATTTGCAATGCAATAGGTCTCGCATTTGCGAGAGTTTGAGCTATTGGCATTGTAAATGACAATGTCTTTTATTTATGTGTTTTGAAAACCTGTAATGTGGTGCATAAACACAAATTCTTTACGAGAAGCAAGGCTGGCAGTAACTGCGTCTCTTTTGCTGCCAGTGTTGCTTCTGGTAAGCATGGACTACAAGTACAAAGAGGCACAGTTACTGCCAGCCTTGCTTGTCGTAAGAAATGCCTATAAGTACAAAGTGCGTGTTTACACAATACTTGCAGGTTTTCAAAACACATAAATAAAATGCATGGTCATTTACAATGCCAAAAGCTCAAACTCTCGCAAATGCGAGACCTATTGCATTGCAAATGCTTGTTTGTTTTTGCTGTTCCCTAGGTTTCCTTCATTGGTGGGCTTACTGATGCTTTGTTTGCTGGCTCTCTTCTCTCCCTTTCTAGTCAGGTTTTGTGCAGGATCATGGTTCATTTTTTAAATCTTCTTATCTCTTTCTCAGACAACGGCGCTTAACTGACCTTTGGTGGGTGAATTTACTGTTCATTGTTTTGGGCTACATTCCTAACCAATATATTCACTATTAGTTATGTATTCCTTGTTTCAAAGTTCCCAGTGCTTGGAGTCATGTGAGACTTCCTACAGATCCAGACAATTCTCCCTCTGGTCTTGGTTTTTCCCTGTTCCCCACAGTGTCATGTTTATCAGCACAGTATACAGCACTTTGCTGGTCATTAGCAGTGTCGAACTGGTCAACAGGGCAATCTGGCAGTGCCTGATGGTTGGACTGACAGACCGGTGAGTGGGCTGCTTTTTAACAGTTTGTGGCACGGTTTTATGGCCAGGCGGGCCAGTCTGTAATGTTCATTTCCCTGATATTACCATAAGCATTGCCTCATATACCATACGGTATCTTTACAACTTCAAAACTGGCCTGATTTGCAAATGTGGGCCACTTTTTTAGCTATCTGGCTCTGTGATGGGACCTCTTTTATTTTGGTGCCCAGGCCTATTTTCTCTTCCAGTTTAACCCTGGTAATTAGGGTATTGGGTCGAGCAGCAGTTCTGGTTTGTATACACTCCTTGTTGGCCTATTAACAGAGAGTAACAAGAGCCAACAAATGGGTTATATCATTATATAAACCATGCAAATAAATACATATTTTTTATGCATTGCAAAGTACTTTGAGATGGCAGGAGTGGTGATAAGGCACATACATGACAAAAACAACTGAAAGCTAATGCCTAAGAATAATAATAATATCTGAGTTTATAAAGCGCGCGGCTACATCAACAGAGGTGTACCGGCGATAGGTTGCAGATTCGCAGTGAGGGGTAAAAGAGGGCCGATCTAAGGCAGGCTAAAGAGCCAGGTTTTTAAGGCCCTCCTAAAGGCCTGTTTTGACTCCATCATGCGAAGGGGGAGGGGCATTGCATTCCAAAGTTTTGCAGTTTTCACCGTGAACGCTCTGCCCCCTATCCCGGACTTAAAAAAGCGGGGCACCCTGAGCAGTCACAGGTGGTTTGATCTCAGGGCCCGGTCATGCTGGTGTATTTGCAATATCTGCGTCAGGTAGCCGGGGCCTGATCTCTGGTGGCTCTGTAGGCCAAGGTGAGTGCCTTGAACTCGATCCTCCTATTGACAGGTAGCCAATGGAGGCGCTGTAAATGAGAGGAAATATGATGGCGAAATGGCACTTTCTTAATTAATCTCGCCGCTGCGTTTCGAATCATCTGCAGCCTGCGAACCAGGTAGGCTGGAAGTCCTAGGTAAAGGCTATTAGAATAGTCCAGCTGGGAAGTCACCAGTGCATGGACCGTAGTCTTCCTGCAGTCCTCCGGTAGGAAGTGAAGAAATTTTCTCAACGCTCTTAACTTCCAGAAGCATATAGAGGAGATAAGGCGCACCTGGGTCTTACAGGAGAGGTCGTTATCCAATTTGAACCCCAGGTTTCTGGCCGAGTCCACCGCGATAGGTGGTGGGTTCAGCACTGAGGGCCGCCACATAATAGAGGGTGATGGTGCCGCCTGGCTGAAGAATATGACCTCAGTTTTCTCAGTATTTAGCTTTAAGCAATTCTCCATCATCCAGGCCGAGATGTTTTTCAGGCATTGCTTAAATAGAGAAAGGCAGCCTCAGAGTGTTCTTTAAAAGAGAACACCAGCTGGGTATCATCAGCATAGGAGACTACCCTCACACCCCATGTCTCGACCAAGGTTGCCAGGGGGGCCATGTATACATTTAAAAGAAGCGAGCTCAGCGCTTAACCCTGCGGAACCCCGCAGATGAGGGGTTTCTGGGAGGAGACGTAAGGGAGTAAAAATACCTGCTGTGAGTGATTCTCCATGAACGATTGGAGCCAGGACAGTGCCGTTCCCCGCACTCCTACCTATCCCAGTCTCTCCAGTAGAATCGGGTGGGCCACAGTATCGAAAGTTGCGGACAGGTCAAGCAACACCAGCATAGATGAGCCGCCCTGGTCCACAGATCCGCAAATGGTTTCAGAGACTTCCAGAAGTGCAGTCTCCGTACTGTACCCTGCTCTAAAACCCGATTGCGAGTCATGGAAGAAATCGTTTGATTCAAGGAATTCAGCCATTTGCTTCTGAACTTCCTTTTCCAGAATTTTCCCTGGAGCAGGCAGAGGATAGATAGGCCTGAAATTCTTGTGCTTCGCAGGATCCGCATCTGGTTTCTTGAGCAGAGGCAGCAAGAAAGCTTGTTTCCAGGTGGCTGGGTAAATACCAGATGTCAGAGAGGAGTTCCAGATCTGGTTCAAGAGCGGATTAAGCCAAGGGGCCAATAGTTTAAATAACTGAGCCAGGCAAGGATCTCCCGGGGAGCCGGACTTGCAATTATACAGTTCCTTGAGTGACACCTCAGGTGGCAACGGGCGGAATTCAGACCAGGTGCTGGGGGGGTCTAGGGTAAGGCTCTGCAGGTGGGAGGGGGGGCAGGTCAATAGAGGAAAGGTGGAGTAGATCATTTGTATCTTATCCTCAAAATAGTCTGACAGTTCAGCACAGAGGGTGGGAGATGGCACAACTGTGCTGTCCAGGGCCGTGGGATTATTGAAGCTTTGGACTATTTTAAACATTTCTCTGGCCGAGTTGTCAGATTGTTTAATCTGGTTAGAGAAATATTCCCTCATGGTACTGCGCTTGAGCCTATGGAATTTGTTTAATGTCTCTTTGTAGAGGTTTTTAGCCACCGGATCGTAGGATTTACGCCAGGAGCGTTCTATTTCTTGCAGAGGCTTTTCTCTGTTCGCAATTCTGTGGAGAACCAGGGGGCTGAGGGTTTTCTTCTTGCGGACGTCACCGTTCTAAGTGGGGAACATAGCAAAACCAAAGGGGATGATGGACGGAGTGTTGAACATTGCAAGCACTCACCCCCAGTCAACTGATCTGGGTTTAATCCATCATCATTCTTTAGCTCACTCCGCCACCCCAGTTCAGACATGGCCATATGCAAATCAGTCTGACCCTGTGCCTCATGGGAACAGTCCAGCCCGAACTGCCAAGCCATGTCTTCCCTGGACCGGAAACAAGCATCCTGGGACCGGTTTCTGGCTTACAGCCGTCATCAGCCAGGTCTAAGTGGGGCAACACTGTCTAAAGCAGAGGTGACCCAGCAGTTGAAGCTGGCTACATCACTGTTGGGATCACCCGTCAGCTGGGGAGGAGCGTCTTGGAGCGCCGGTCCCATAGCTTTTGCAGTGACCCTCTTCCAGTTTCTCCTCCTGTCGGAGATCGACCGGGAGTTAGACTGTTTGGATTCAAGCCAGAAATAGAATGGTACCAAACAATGGTCTGTCCAGGTCAGGCGTACAGGAACCTCCACTTTAAGGTTGGGTTAGTTTGTAAAAATAAGGTCAAGCATATGGCCTGCTGTATGCGTAGGGGCGGTCACCAGTTGCGTGAGATTCAGACGCTCAAGAGTTTCTACCAACGATGATCCCTGGGAACATTTTTCATCTTCCACATGGACATTGAAGTCACCTAGCACAATAAGATTGGCGTACTTCAGAGAAAGTTGAGCGATAACAGGTGGCAGGGTGGACTGTCAGGAGGTCTATATACTAACAACCCGGCCATCGAGGAGGAGGGTGAGATTCTAACACAAAAGGTCAGGTCCTCAATGTTCCCAATGTGCTCTATTCTCCTAGTAGAGATCTCCCAACCCTCCCTCAGAATAACAGCCACTCCCCCTCCTATCTTGTTGCGGCCCCGATTGGCACAAGTAATCCGATAGCCTCCAGGTATCGCCAGCATCAAGTCAGGGTTTGAGCCCTCCCTCAGCCAGGTTTCTGTAAGAAACATAAGATCCCAGGAGTTTGACTCTAAGGAGAGCCAAATGTCCTCAGCATGTTTGGGTAAGGATCTACATTTGATCAAGCAGGTCCTGAAACTAGTGCTATTGGCCAGTAGGGGCCCTGCCGAGGGAGTCAGAGCGATCCTACTGCAGCTCGCCCCACCTCCGTTAACCACCAGCTTAAAGCGGCATGTGCTGCAGCAGCACTCAGAGGCAGCCGTCCCTAGGTCTATCATGGCCTTATCCAAGCAGGCCATTTTGTCCATGCTAAGCAAATGCACTCTAGACCAAACAGTTCGGGTCAAATGTGAGATACGGGCAGCATGGCTGGTGCTGGCCGTGGTCCGGACACGGACGGGCGCAGACGGGCTTGCCTTTGGCGCGCCAGCGGCGCGCCCACTGCGCGTGTCCACGTTGCGGCTCCCATTAAATAGGGGGTTGGTCGACCGGTCGACAGCTAGACGCCAACCCACAAGATGGCGCCCAACAATGTCCCAACAGGGACTACTGAAAATGGCCACACCAAAAGAATCAAGCAGGCACGCCAGGAGCACCTCTTCACCAGCGCTGACCAGGTGAGAGGGCTGGTGAAAGATTGTGTTAGGATTAAGGGATTTGAGTACCAAGTTAGAGGTCAGCACTCCTGCACCCTGCAACACACAGCAGTGCAGGAGCCACACTCACGCCCCCTGTAGCAAGTCCAATAGTAAAAAAAAGCAAGAAGTATAAAACCATACAAAGTTTAAAAGCAGGGTTTAAAATTATTAGCATCACAAAATAGGGTTTAAAAGTTATTAGCAGCACAAATCAACAGGAATGCAATAACGGGGGCAACGCGTCCCGCAATTACCCCTCCTGGAGTGCCTACAACAAAGTAAGAACAGAAGTCCTACTGCGATATCTCTAAACATTGTTGGTTTTCAAATATTGCCCCTAAAATTAAAAATAAAAAGAATGAATTTGCCTAAGTGTTTTTGATGCAATCACTGCTTAAAACCTCCAGAGCAGAAGGTAGTTTTGTAACACAGAGCACCCGACAGCAGATATTGCAGCTGATGTGAATGGGGGGTGTTTTCCGCCTCTGTGCGAAAACCAGCTCAGCCTGATGGAAAGTGACAATCCTTGCTGCTTATACTGCCCCATGGGAGCCTTCCAAGGCACCACGGGGACTGTAAAGAAGGTAGACAAAGCAAGGAAAGCTCCTAAGCTCTAGAAAACACACGAATACAGACGTTGTGTTGTGACTACTGTACATCTGATGCTGTCTAAATCACTACAACAAGCACCGAGTACAAATCCAACCACTGAGTAAACGAATGTGCAAACAGCAGCGCACTCTGTTATTCAGAAACAAGAAGAGAACTGATTGCACTACGTAGGTCCCTGATCAGAACAAAACCAGCAGCAGCAAATGTCTGCTGCTTCGCTTGGAGGGGCAGAAGATGGCAAGAAACCCTGGCAATTCATTCTTTAATTAGTAAATGCCTGATGGGCTGTCCGGTGCGGAAAAGATAGTCAGTGTCATTATTTGTATGAATATGTGGGTGAAAGAAATACCTCCTTGAGGCATTCCCCAGTTCCGTTGGGGCCGTCAGACACAAGAGCAAACGTGATAGCAAATATGAAGCCCACAAAGATACAAACTGGGCTCTGAGAATCATAGGTCTGGAAGGAAAGGACGTCAGCTACTTGCAGTGCAGATGAGTGTTTCGACACGCTACTGAGGATGGGGAGCCTTCCGCCCGTCACATGAATGAAAGAAGGCTAAGCCACTGTGTAATTCAAGGACGAGTTATTCAAGGCCATTTTCTTTAAGGCAAAAAGGATTTCTAGGTTTTAGTCCGCGATGGCCAGAAGCAATGACCACAATTATAATGATGCTGAAGGGGAATAATGGGAGGGTAGTCAATGGCGAGAAGGATAAACTTTGAGATTAATATAAACATTATACTTGGGGCCACCAACAAAAAAAGAAGAGAGTTCCCAAGACACATGTTTTAAATAGGGTATGAGGAGTACTCAAGAGAGAGGCGACCCAGAAGGTATCAAAAAATAAGCATTCTCAATTTCTTTCATGAAAATATATACATCAGAAACAAAAACCTGGGCCAAAGTTAACTGCCAAAAGGAAATATTATAGATGGGTTTGTGGTAAATACACATAAAGCAAAATCTGAAAAAAATATTGCTACATTGTATATCTTGTTACATAGGACCTCCTCGAACAATGCATTTTATGATAGAGGGTATTTCTGATATTGAGTTCAGTGATGTTGAACTGATCACTTTTGTTGGTGTTGGACAGTTATTATGTGATGAATCGTTTCAGTGAGGAAGTTCTTAATCTTGCTTTCACTCAGGGAAGAAGTTGACCCTGTATTAGCTGTAAGATAGGACTAGAAACTAGCAGACATGTTTCCTCTTTCCTGGAACATTTAAAAAGCTGTAGAGAATAAAAGATCAAGTTTGAGGTCCTGTATCTTCTACAGTGTATGGAGTCCATAATGCAGCAGGGTGTGTTCCATTTGCATGAAATGGACTTTCCTTTGTATGGCTCATCTTGATAGGTATTGCCTAATTAAGTAAGTCAAATGATAAGACAAAGGGGGTTGTGTGGTTTACAATTTGAAAGGAAAAGTAGTAAAGTAGCAAAAAGACAGTGTAGACAAAAGAGTTAAGTAATGTGTGTTAACAATCAGATAAGAGTGCAATACAAAAAAATAAATTTATGAAAAGAAGACCCAAGGATAAAACCAAAATTCGTGTTTGTTTAGTATGATCCAAGCAATCAGAATTATGCAAGGAATTATTACCTTATGAGATGATCTGGCCAGTCAGAGGGATAGCATTGAGGAGCATACTTTTCATAAAAGGTAAGACCTATATCAAGAAAGCATGACGAAGTAGAATTGGTCCTTGATATAGATCGCAAAACCAGAGACGTTTTAACGCATTGAGCAAAGTGGGCAGTTGCCCAGGGCCCCCTCCTTCCAAGGGGCTTCCTAGGAAAGTGAACCTTTGCTCCATTTACCTCTGCCTATTCTATTTTCTGTCTTCTCTCCTGTTATGTGCTTGGGTTAGGCCCATGTAACAAAGCTGCTCATTTCTTACATTGTCCTCTTTTTCAAAATAACATTTCTGCTGAGACCTTTTGCACATATTAGCGTGCATGACAATGCTGGATTAGTTTCTCTGAAACTACTTTTGTTTACACATCTGGCTTCACATAACATTATCACAATGCCTCGAACACCAAGTACAAGGCCTTTACACACGTATGTACAAATGTCGTTCTATCTTCATCCACGGGGCGACAAGGCTAGCTACATATCCATAACATTGCTAATCTGAATCTGTCCATGCATCGCAAAGATGCATTTTATTATAAATAAACAGCATCCCATGGAATTAGTAGAGGAGGCACTTCAGCTGACACAGAGGGTCCCTGCATGCTGAGACTTCACCATGCAGCGGTCTGACATCTCCGTGAGTGCAGTACAGTTCGTGAGCAAGACGGGGTCCTACATTCTCTCCCGTCAGGTAATGGGGTTGGATCGTCCCTTGGGGGGATTCTTGGCTTCACACCTACACACACTCTAAGTACACACAGAGTAGGGTTTGCATAGTAGGAGTACGCATGATTACTACCTTGTTGATATGCCTGCATGTATACACTGTTTTAGTACCATGGTAGAACTATATCTACTATTTACTGTTTTGGTGTTTGCAATCACTTTTATCTGCTTCTGTATACTGATTATCACAGCAAATGTGTTTTATACAAGAATAATGTTGGTTCAATAAATATATTTAACACGTCTCAGTGCGTATTCTCTGTATACTGCTCTCAGAACAAAAGAGCACGAGTTACTGAGCGAGAGGTTCTGATCTGTTACCACGATCCCTGAGGGGTCAGGGTTGTCATGTTCAGTGGTTGCTAGAAACCATTAGCTCCCTGGAAAGGTTTAGGGGGGCTTATGGTGGCACTGGGAGCTAGTTGGTCTCTAGGCCAACATATCCTACGGGGGTACCTCACCTAAAGTTTATGTTGTCCAACAAACGTGCAGATCCTACGGATTAGTGGGACCTACACAACACTCCCTCTCTGTCTACCTCTATCTCTACCTCTGACTTTGTCTATCTATGCAGTGTCATTTTAAGGATTTTTGGGGTTCCAGGCAAGACATATTTCACCTGTTTGTGTGTGACCCTGTTAAAGAATGCAAACATGAGGAGATGATGGACGGAGCGCTGAAACTTTTCAGACACTCACCCCCAGTCACAGATCTGGGTTGAATCCATCATCATTCTTTAGCTCCCTTCGCCACCTCAGTTCAGACCCAGCTATATGCAAATCAGTCTTGACCATGTGCCTCATGCGAACAGTCCAGCCTGAACTGCCAAGCCAGGTCTTCCCTGAACCAGAAAAAAGCATCCTAGGACCGTTTTCTGGGTAACACCCTTCATCAGCCAGGCTAGCTTGAATCTAGTGGCAAAGTGAGCAAGGGACCCAAGTCTGGGCATACCCTACCAACTTATTGCGAACAAAGCAAACACAAGGATATGATGGACGGAGTGCTGAAACTTTTCAGACACTCACACCCAGTCACAGATCTGGGTTAAATCCATCATCATTCTTTAGCCCACTTCGCCACCTCAATTCAGACCCAGCTATATGCAAGTCAGTCTTGACCCTGTGCCTCATGGGAACAGTCCAGCCCGAACTGCCAAACCAGATCTTCCCTGAACCGGAAACAAGCATCCTGGGACTGGTTTCTGGGTAACACCCTTCATCAGCCAAGCTAGCTTGAATCCAGTGGCAAAGTGAGCAAGGGACCCACGTCTGGGCATACCCTGCCAACTTAGGGCGAACAAAGCAAACACAAGGAGATGATGGACGGAGCGCTGAAACTTTTCAGACACTCACCCCCAGTCACAGATCTGGGTTGAATCCATCATCATTATTTAGCTCACTTCGCCACCTCAGTTCAGACCCAGGTATATGCAAATCAGTCTTCACCCTGTGCCTCATGGGAACAGTCCAGCCCGAACTGCCAAGCCAGGTCTTCCCTGAACCGAAAACAAGCATCCTGGGACCGGTTCCCGAGTAACACCCTTCATCAGCCAGGCTAGCTTGAATTGTTCGCCCTAAGTTGGCAGGGTATGCCCAGACGTGGGTCCCTTGCTCACTTTGCCACTGGATTCAAGCTAGCCTGGCTGATGAGGGCTGTTAGCCCAAAACCAGTCCCAGGATGCTTGTTTCCGGTCCAGGGAAGACATGGCTTGGCAGTTCGGGCTGGACTGTTCCCATGAGGCACAGGGTCAGACTGATTTGCATATACCTGTGTCTGAACTGGGGTGGCAAAGTGAGCTAAAGAACGATGTTGGATTCAACCCAGATCTATGAATGGAGGTGAGTGTCTGAAAAGATTCAGCGCTCCGTACATCATCTCCTTGTGTTTATCCTGTTAAAGAATAACATGATTTAGCATTTTATGGCATCATGCAGGCTTGAATTAGCAGAAAATATGTAACACAATTTAAAGTTGTTCCATACAGGGGCCCTAAAAAATTTATTTTGCCGAGGGCCACCAAAATCCTCAAGATGACACTGTGCAAAACAATGTGGTTGTACATGTAAGAAAGAGAAAAAGGGTATGTTAACAAAAAAAAAATCAGAGTGGAAAACAAGTTGTATTAATATTGTAGGTACTTTGAAATCTAAGAAATAGGGGGGCCTGTAAGGCAGAGATAGTCAAGGTTGATGCTGGTATAGAGAAAGAGGCGGTCCATATAATGAAATGTGTCAGAATTTAACCCATGTGACTGAAAATTAATTCTAGGAATTCAAGCTGAACAATATTTTTGGTAGAATAGAGATAATACTAGTATCAACAACTATACAGTTCATATTGATCAAGCTCATGATATGGCTTGAGAGAAAAGCTCTCGGGAACGCTGCGTTTGTCCAGGTTAAAGGTATAAAGTAAGCAGAGTAATGTTCATTGGGCAAGGTCTACTGACAAACGAGTAGTCATGGATTCGAATCAATATCAGTAGGATGAGGATATATAGTGAGTATAGTGATAAGTACGGCTCGGTAAACTGTTTAAGCAGCGGTCCAAATAGCAGGCCGCAGAAATCAAGAAACTTTAGTGATATATGACTTATTTTCCATTCTATAAAAGCGTTTAACTTTAATATAAGCATTTCATTTTTGTAGAATGTTTAGGAGGCGAGTAGTAACCCAAACTGAGGTAACCCCCAGAATTAACTTGCCAGTTGATTGAAAATGCCACAATGAAGAGAGGAAACCACATTACATCATATGAATAACTTATGTCAATTTCATGGAATGAACTGAACATGTAACAAAAAGGGATAACTGTGCCCAATCTCTACGTAGGCAATATTAGGGTGGAATGTGACCAAACGCAATGTGAAGATATATTTTATATAGACTATTGGGCATACATGAGAGAGCTGTATGCTTTGCTCTAAGTCCACGTCTGAGGGAAACCTGACTAAAAATGAGCTCGAGCTTACGCAATGAGCCAGGAGTGTCTCTAAACTGGTCATGTCCACAGGACAAGGCAATTTATGTCCACATGAAAAGGCAATTTAGAGCAGTAAAGGTATTAATGAATCATCAGTGACTACAGGTTCAACAGAGGTACAACTAGAGATAATAAGTTATTGTGGTAAGAATTCAATCTTTAAAATTACTTTTTTGTAACAATAAGTTCACATAAAACAGTACAGATAATGTGCCGTCAGGAATATAACAATAACCACAACACAATTGTAAAAGTGTATGATACAATAGAAGCAGTTTCATCAATTAACATTTATGTTTTATACAGATAAACATGTCATTATAATGAATAATCGATTATTTTGTACACACCGCCGCTGCAGGTGCCCAAATGAATTATTGCTTAGGAACAGCTAAAGTACAATTACATATGAGTTCACAATTATACATATGATTATGATAGAGAGAGGTTAGATTTCTTATCTCAAAATATACAGTCATAAGCAAAGCCAAATATTTCCATTTAACTTGCTGTTTAGGGACTGTTACAATGCAGTTAAATGAAAAATCTTAAAAACACATTCTTACTGCTACAAAAATAACAACGAAGTTCATTATAACATGTTTACATTGCTGCAGACAGGAAGGGGGATTTTCTATTTGAGCACATATCATCACAAACAAGGCTCAATATTACCAATGCAATTGTTCTTTCAGAAGAATTATGATGTATACAGACATAGGCAACAATTACCATAGACATGTTATCATTGCTACAGAAAATAATGTAATTGAGGAAAGCTGTTTCCCTGTTATTTCCTTTGACAATCCTTTGGGAATTTCACTATTGCTGGAAAACATGGATTTTCAGCTTTGGTATAGCTCATGGGTGCCACATGCACAACCAAAACATGTGACGGTGGCTTCTAAAATGTGTTAAACTACACCACCTAAATCAAGTGGGTCACCCTTTGAATGAGCACAATTTATTCTGACTATAAACCAAAGGTGGATTGCTTGTAATACATTTAAGAAAGTGATATCAGTCTCCTTTAAACAATTACATTTAAAACAGTTTCATTTGAACAGATGAAAAATCTTTTTTAAATGTTTGAGACAACTAATTCTGCAATACAATCAAACATACTGCTGGAAGCCGGCACGCAGAAAAAGTTTATGAAAGGTTAGAAATTGTGGGAAATAGCTTGTGCTGTAACATTTTTTTGCTTTGTTCGAATCTCAGAAGCAACACAGAAATCACTTCTAGACCTGAAAGAGTTTATGCAGATGATACTCACTTTTATCTGAAACTAAAAAATGATCATAAGCATTGCAGCAACATAACAAAAAGACTCAGAAAAAAATAATTGAACGAGAACTTCTTGTATCTAAACTGATAAAATGCAGATGCCCAGATAGTGAGCAGGAATGTAATTCTGTTGTTCCACTGTAGGTCTGGGTGGAATCCGACACCTTCATCAAAAGAAGGAATTCTAGGCTTCTAGTATGACAATGACTTCTACTTTTCCTTCTAGATCAGCACCATCATCAAAAACATTAGTATGATGTTCATGAACTTTAGAAACGTTCTTCAGATCTTGCAAGGAGCAGATCAAAAGATACTAGTTCTTGGACAGCTCAGACGTGTCACCCTAAAAGGAATTATGCAAACTGCAAGATCCAGAGCCCAGCAACAAGAATGGTCCTTAAAATAAGGAATTCAGACCACCCCACACCTGCTCTGAAGTCGCTACATTGACACCAGGTGGAGTGAGAATTCATTTTGAGATTCAATGCACCATACACCAGGCTTATAGGGGCACCAATACAGGATACCTGTACAAGTATGCTGCAATGTATGCTGTTCTGACCACTTATACTTAATATAACAGGGACAATCATCGAGGAAAAGCAATCCGTATTCTCTGTTTTTGGCCTCTGGAAAGATCTGAATGCAGATTCGAGGGCACAGGGCAACCTGCACATCTTCAAAAAGAAGATCAGACCACCATGCCCCCTCTCCTCCGAAATGGGGGCGGTCTAACCCCTTTGCTCTAATTCCTAAACATATAACCCATCAACCTCCTCTATTGAGAACTTTCACCTACTGGACGGGCTAACTCCAGAGGTAAGATGAATGTACTATCACATGGAATGACTCAGCATTGTGAAGTGGCAACAAGTAGGCATGCTACAATTTATCCAGGTCTACCCAGAAGAAAGAACAATGCACAAGCACTGTTTCCCTCTGGCGATGTGCAGAGCAGCGTAGTGATTCTGTGGCGTAAACACCCAGCAGGCTTTAGGTGCAGACCATGTGTCCATTTTTTGCATGCCCATTGAAATTGGTCTACATTTTGCCACATCCTCATTTCCCCTCTCCCCTCTCAGGTTCCACGGTCCATTTCCCCAACCCTCTAAGCTCTGCTTCCTGGTTCAGGCTAGTTTCCCCCTTCATCCATGCACCTTTTCCAAATGAATTAATTTATCTTACTTTCCCCTAAACTCAGGAACTCTATTCCATTGTCTGTACCCTCTCCCTTGTCTTTTCACATCTTTCGTGCTCTCTGTAAATGCCCATATTTTCCAAGAGGCTTTCCCTGACAATTTGTAATTCTGTAAAGCATTGCTGCAACTTTGTCGTTATCAGTGGCTGTTATGAATTGCTTATATTCTGATCATTCTGCTCTGTATGGAGGTCTAGAAAAAGCGTTTTATAAATACAAAAAAATAAAATGAGAAAACACCTTCCTCTAAATAAATCACCTGTCGAAATCCTAACACAGCTTGTGGTTCCATTCCTATGGAGCAGGCTTCACAAACCTCTGCAAACAGCTCCACCTATCAGCATTCAGAATAGACCCTAGCAGAGGGCACGTGCTTCATCCCGCCACAACACGTCATTTAAGTAGATAGTCTTTAAGATTCCATTCAGAGAGCGCCTTCTTTGCCTCGGAGGGGTTTCAGCAGAACATCACATATAACGCAAATTAAAAAAAATCCGAATATGTTGATGTCGACGTAATAATGCACAAGCATATATACAGCTGTGGGCGGCTGAAAGTGACAATGTTTAATCACATTAATGCAATTAAGCGGCCACCGGCTGCTTTAAGAAGTGTCCTTCGAGATAAACAAAGATGGAGAACAAGACTGACATTTTAAGCATTGCTCGTTTCACTGGATTGCTTCAAAAATGTATAACAAAAAGCAATCCATATTCAGAAACAACAACTGCAAGGAGTAGGTCAGGTTGATTGCTGTCTGGGGTAAATATGTTTGACAGGAGGCTGTACGTTCCCGCCACAACCTTTTAATATCAGGGCTCTGACAGATGTGAAGGGAGAGGCTGATTGCCAGACGGCCTCTAACACACGCAGACCAGCGCGGCGATCAATAGTCTAAGGTTAACTGCCAGCGTTGGTTCTTCTGCAAAGCGATCTAAAGAGCAATTTCTTGCACTTGTTCTTATAGGGAATATCCATGAATGAAGACCAGGGGCTATATGGAATGCAAGCCATCAAGCGGGTTCCTTTACTGCACCTTTATTGGTTTTGTTCTAATCAGGTCTGGGGCCTTTATTTATGTACCTTCTTCAACCCTTATGCGTTCCTGTTTACAAGACCAACATTGCCTCTTGTGCGCATCACATCGGTAACCACAGTGAGCGCCGACACAGGTCAGGCCGACTGGTGTTTGCAGACCTTTTTGGTTTTTAATCAACATTTGTCTAGTTAAGGTAACTGGTATATTTGGGCTGTCTGCTCCTGCACAACAGCGGGTTGCTTCCAAATGTGGACTGGAAGGGAATGAGGATCACTTTGCAATTACTATGTTCGCCCATGTGATGGCACAACTCCAAAGAGATCAGTAAATCATTATTTAGAGCATAATCCATTGGCGTAACAAAAACATACAGGCTCCCCTGCAGAATGTGTCAGTGTCTCTTGCATTTTCAAGATATTCATCGGCCTTTGGCTGCATAAGGGCCCCCTAAGGGTTGCGCTGCAGGACTTGCCGGGGCCTGCGTTATGGCCCTGGTATAATCAGCTCCCTAGTGGATGCAAACTGCTATGAAACTTACAAATGTGATACCTATTCAGCGAGATTCTATCTTTTTTTAGAACACATTTTATTAACATTTCGATCAAGAGCAGTTCTGCGTCCATAACAGTCCCGTACAGTACTCAATTCGAATGGCTCAGGATAGTACAGTATCATGCCTTGCCCCCATTATTGCCATCAGCTCCTTACCCTCCCAGGAGACGTGCCTCCCTCATCCTTTGGCTGCATAGACAGGTTTTTCCAGTGCCATGCACCTGTCCAGGCCCTTCTTCAATGCCTCTAGTAGTGGGGCAACCGAGGACTTCCAATGCTTGGCGATGTCTCTCTTTGCCACCACCAGCCCCATCCATAGCAAGGTTCTTCTGTATGCGTCATCTACAAGATCATTTGTGATGTGTATCAATGTGAGTTTGGGTTTGATGGGAAGGGGGGCAGTGCCCACCCCAGGACTTTGCCCAGCCAGGCCAAGACTCTTGTCCAGAAAGTGGTGAGGCTCCGACAGCTCCAGATGGTGTGGAGGAAGCCCCGTGCTGAAATGTGCATCGCAGGCACGATGGTGAGGCAGTCACGTCCATACACTATAGTTTGGAGCATGTACGGTAGACTCTGTCTAGACATTTGAATTGTACGAGATGGAATTGGGTGGTTTTGGAAGCGTCCCGGAGTGAGCTGAGGGCCTCTCAACAATCGTCGTCATCCATCTGTGCGAGGTTTCTCACCGAGGTGTCTCTCTGATCAGGGAAAGAGTCTGGGGTGTGTATGACCAGTGATTTGTATATTGCCGACAATTTATGTCAGATATGGGAGGCTAATGAGTACCTGGGCCTCTAAGGGGCTGAACTCATGGAGCTCCTGCAGGTTTGAAGTGTACGGTTGTAGTGCATGTCTGTTTCGCACGTAGTGATAAAATTGAGATTTATGTTACCCATACTCCGCTTGTAGGCTGAAGAAAGACTTAATAGCAGTTCCTACCATGATTCTTCCCTGTGTGGTGATTCTGATGAGCTCCCACTATCTAAACCCTTCCAGAGACGACACCTGTGGGAGCCGGCGTCCAGCCCGCAGCAGTGTCTCCCCTGTAAGATGCCTACATCTGCCCTGCTCCCGCAGAGCATCGTTCCAGATGTGGTAGACTACCCGTATCATGTGGGCGAGCATCGGAGGAATAGAGCTTCCATATAGGTAGTGTTAGATAGGGGTTCTCTGCATGGCACACCTCTCCAAGGTGTAGGCCTGGTCGTCTCTTTGTCCACGCCACCACTTGTTGAGCACCACCAGGTGTGCAGCCCTGTAATAGGAAAGGAGATCTGGCGTTGCCAGGCCCCCTTCAAAAGTAGACTTGTGGCACTTTTTCAGTGCAATTCTGGGCAGCCCACAGTTCTAGAGGAAGCACAGCAGGATGTCCTTAAGGCACGTAAAGAAAGTCATGGCTATGGGATATGGGTAGTTTTGCAGCTGGTATAGTAGTTGGGGGAGCCTGACCATCTTGTAGGTGGCCGACCTACCCATGAGCGAAAGTAGAAGCGTGGACCAGAAGTCAAAATTGGTATGTAGTCTGGTCATATAAGGTTGTAGGTTCTACTCCCATTCCCAATGGCTGTTCTTGGTAATATACACCCCCAAATATCGGAAACTGTCTGTGAATACCCTAAGGTCCATGGCACAAGACAGTGGTTGTGTCTGGTTTCCAACTAGGAATAGCGTGGATTTGGGAATGTTGATGCATAAACCAGCGTATTTGGCAAAGATCTGCAGGATCCAGAGGGCGCAAAGGCCCAACAGAGGTGGGGCCAATAAAATGCCATAGTGATGTATTGTCATGATGTCAAATGATTCTCATGTAAAGTGTTACTATAGAATGCTTTGTTTAGTGAGTTCCACATTCTCTATGGAATGTGATGGTTTGGGTGGCAGTAGCTTCCAGGTGCTGTTACAAGATACATGAATAAAGCTAAGTTGCTTTCAATACAACTTGTTTCTTCGAGTCATTGGTACGCCACCTACAATTTGGCGACTATTTATTTTGGACCCTCAGCCACGGTTCAGCGAACTCAAGAGTGTGCTGCAAAGAGTCATTTTAGAGGACAAATGGGAAGACGATCTGTGCTACAAAGACTCCTGCGCCAGTAGTGTGCGCCAAACAATGTACTGAGTTCCATGACTGTTTATGTTGTCAAGCGCTGCTTGGGATGTGCAGTGGTATTAATACGAGCAAATTGGTGATGTTGGGGTCCCGACGTGGTTATACATTTGATGTGAAATTAGTTTGGCTAGCAGGGAAAGGTTGCGCAACACTTGAGGGCGAGTTCGTTCATTTTGACTGTGTGACGGCTTGACATCATGTTCTAGAAATCGGCCACCAAGTTTTATTAACACCTGACGTTTCAGCTCTTTTCCCCACAAAGGTTATTCCTGTAGTATAGTAACGAAAGTTTTATTTAAAACCGCAAAATATGTGTTCCCATAAAAACAATGGTTTGCCCCATTGATAACCTGGATGCACAAAAGATATGATAAAGCTCTCTGTAAATGGGAAGTCCGTCTACATCAAGGCAGTATGATCCACCAATTACACAAAGTCTAGAGGTCATAGGTAGATCCCACCGGGAGGGACGGTGCGACCAACTGGCGGGAGCTTTCAGCAGTCTACCTGGGGCCTCATAAAAATCTGCTTTTGTCTCTTTCACTTCAGGTTCCGATGCTGAACTGACAATAACTGGCCATTGGTGGGAGACAGCAAACTTCTTCGAAGGAGACCAATGTTTTGCTGGTGTGCTTTGTAACCGGATGTACATAGGATCCTGGAATATTTCCCTAAGAACATCTATGTTGGGGGTCATATAGTACGCCCACGTGAGAGACGCAGGATAGGAAATTGGAGCGCTCTCTATTTTTCCTACCAAAAATGTACAAAGGCTTACCCTAAGACATTCACCGTGCATCTAGTTGGGTACCAAGTGTTATCTAACAAGAGCCATAAATTTGTTACACCCAATTCGTACCTGATAATATTTTGACAAAACAAATCGTTCACATATATGCATAGACAAAATAGAGCCTAATTAACAAACTGTGGACCGCGGTCACTATTCCAGAGACTACCTGCATCCAAGAAGTAGGTTTCCCATCTGTGGGCAACCTAAGAGACTGGTGCAGTACGACCTGTGGGGCGCCACCCCCCACCTGCACACATGGTGCATTCTCACTCCTATTACACTGGTTGTGAAGAAACAAAAGGAATACATTGCACTACATATGTGCTTTTGGCAGTTTCAGAAATTCCCAGGCACACAACCACTGGCCATTTGTACACAAATAGGGGGTACATCAGCCACTATTGAGCAGAGGTTGCATCCTGCCAGTGCTCACAGCACTGCACTGAGCCATCCCAGGCACTGTGAGACACCTGGGGTATATGAGTATGCACACATTTGAAAACAAATTATTAAGGTTTGGGAGAAACACGTCCCCTTTTTAAGTAATCATACGCGTACTCGGCGGAATTTATTCCAGAAATTTACTTTAGGACCGGCCTACATTATGGAATACTCGGTCATGTGACCTCCTGCACAAGTAGTTACACAGAAAGGATGTGTTGACTTTTCTTCAGAACTGAAGCTGCTCGTGCAGGAGATCATGTGACAGAAATTTCTATACAAATGTATTGTCTCACACTACAGGCCACACCCTAGATTTTGTATTCCCATCTCAGTTAATTACCTCTATGCTCAGATTGAGGGCTTAATTCACAAATGTAAACTTACCCTTTTGTGTAAATTTACGATTGTTTTCAATTCACAAAGGGATTTACGAGTAGTATCTTTACGAGTGCAGAAAAACATAGGTCTTTTTATGTGCTGACACTCAGCACTTGTAAAGATATTACTCGTAAAGCGCTTTGTGGATAAGAAACAATCGTACACTAACACAAAATTGTAAGTTTACCTTTGTGAATCAGGCCCTAAGTAAGTAATTCAAACCAGCTCTTACCGTTAGACATCGTAAATTCCACTCCGTTACCCATAAGAGGACACACACACACAGTCTCACACAAACCATAAACTACCTGCTTACAAGCAACTAAGCATGCGGTACATGAATGTTCATAAAGCAAACCCAATGAGAAAATAATTGTCTGCACCCCACCAAATTTCCAGCTTTACCAACCAAAGCCAAGGATGCGTCAACCGTCAATGAACTCATTCACACAAAATCTACCACCAATCACACAATAGCCCATCATGTAAGGGATCTAATCAACAACAGACGGTATCAAGCAATGTAAAACAAAAAAGTTATTGAAGAAACGGACAAAGACAAGCACTTCATACACTTCATTTTCCTTCAGTTTTGTTAAAAGAGGAGGCTGAATGACCAGTCACCTATCATGTAAATGCAAGAGTATCTATGCTGAAAGGGGACCTTGTACCCCAGTCAACGTGCCCCACTTGTGGACACACCAAAGCCCACACCATATAACAGTAGGAAAGGTTTACCGCCTGGGCTAAACCTGCAATAAAGGCCTTTCCTGTAACATGGACTACACTATCGCCCCAAAAACAAGAGTATTTTTGCTAGTGAACTCACTCAATAAAGACTGCATGTTTTTGGCGTACTCTATTGTCACTTCTGGACTTCTCTACCTCAACTCACATAACAGCAAATGAATTCCAGTCTGTTCGGTCCAGCAATTAAGTGTACAACTACTCTTTACCCTTTAGGAATTTAACTGAATACTTCCTTGCAAGCTCTTTGCTGGTTCTCAGCCAAAGCATGTCAAATTCATAGCTTACTCTCTTCTCTGCAGAGCAGTTCAGAACATGAAACCTTTCAGAGACCTGTGAACAAATGCAACCTAACATGGTGTCACCTTCTTCCCTCAGGCTCCCCCATATGTCTGAAAAAGAACCCATATAATTGCTGTGACCCTCTTATTAGCGCCGCCCAGTATGGAATAAACTATCACCATACTGCCAGCCCTTTATAAAAAAAGTAAATAAAAAAAAGGTATAACTTTGCGCCCTTGACGCGGATCTCACATACTTTAAAGATCCCCCTATAGTTGAGTGTAGAGTCACAACAAAACACCACCTAACACAACAAGCTGCATTCAGCTCTGCATTGATAGGATTGCTTGCACTGTCTTGCCCGTGGAGGTTGTTTGTCGGTATCACACACACTTGGACTAGCATCCCTTTAAAGAAGTTACATCCTATCCCTGAACTATGCGAGTGACTAGCAGTGTGTCAGAGACATTAGAGGTCTTTAAAAGAATGCCTACTAGGCATTCTGTGCTTAATTAGAAAATAATGACTGCTGGAGAGTATGTTTCCTGTTAATAACATGCAACTAGATGAGCCTCTGCCTTGAGCATTCAAAACTGTGGAGGAAATAATGAACAAGAAACACCCACATCAAAGATCTTTACTGCTGATGAGAAACTAATTAGATGAAGCATCCAATACAGCAATCACTCACAAGTGGAATTTATTATCAGCCTGTTTGATGACGCCTCACATTCCCTCATGCTGCAGAGTGAGACCCTATGTTTCAACTTCAGAGTGTTAGTTGCTAAAATAATGCACAGCATGAATTCTTCAGTAGGTATTTCATATCAGAACCACTTGTTTTAAGAAAGAATAGTTCTTGCAAATGTGTGCTCTCCATATGGCTTTATCATCCTGAAGGCAACAGACCATAAAAAACAAGCATTTGCAATGCAATAGGCCTCGCATTACTGAACGTTTGACCTATTAGCGTTGCAAATAATAATGCAACGCATATAGCTCAAACTTTCAGTAATGCGAGACCTATTGAATTGCAAATGCTTGTTCTTACTTTCTTTTACAGGCACTCAATGATTATCTATCAAAGCAACGATGTCTATCCAGGTATCATTCATAAAAAACAGTAAACCATTTCCAAACGATTAAAGGGACATAAATGATAATAAATGTGTTCCGTGTGAAAAGTAAACACACAGTACTGGTGAACAAAATAACAGTCTGAGTATGTGAGCAACTTAAAACGGTGACAAACTATATGCTGGGTAGTACCTCTGGGATAGATCCACACAACATGGACCAGGGACTACCAGGATCATAAATCGTGAAGGGTAAAAGATAGGGGGGTAGGAAGGTATAGAGAAGGGCACAAGCAGTGTGTGTAAAATTGCCCTCACACACAGCAAGCTGTGTCATGCTTCATCATAGGGCCTGCTAAACACACCTCCGCGCTAGCCAACGCTGGAGGTGGAGCAATAGGGAGGGGGAAACAAACAAACGCACAACATAAACGTGAACAAATTGTGTGGGATGTAGAAGGTGAAAAAATGTGGCAGAGAAAAATTTAAAAAGCTGGTGACAGTGTATCCCTACACTGACTTTAATGGTGGGTACACTGTCCAGACACAAAAACTGGCCCTATCGGACCAGTGGGTGGTGGTAATGGCTACTGGTAAAGAGAGCCCTACCCCCCCCACACTGCTAAAATGTCGACATGTTTCAGCCGATTGAAGATACTACCTCGGCTTTCTTCAGGACTTTCACCTGAACAATCCCAACAAGGATAAAATCCCTACCGCCTTAAAAAATCCAGGGGTAAGGAAAGAAAACGGCACCTTATTTTAGTGCGCACTCTGGTACAGGAGTAGAGCCCGTTGCTCTCAATAAGGAACCTGTAAAAGATAAAATCAAATAAACACGCACATAAAGAAGTAAAGTACAGTGTGCAAAAGTGCTGTGCCCCCTATCATAACCCAAACCATCAGTGTGAATGGTAGACCCCCTAGAAAACAATGGGACTCGAAACTTTTGTCCCGTAGGGCTTGTGTATTTTGACTGGTGATTCCCGCCACCACGCGCAAGTCTTTCCCCTTTTTCCCTATTTTTCCCTATGTGTGTTTAATTTACCTGCTTTATTAGAACCCTTTCCTTTTTGTATTTTCCCTTGTCGAAATATAGAGTGTGACTACAGGGAGCTACTTGCACCCCCCCGCCAGTTCGAGTTTGACTGTATAATAAACTCGGTAAGACCCTTGCGATGGATCTGGTTGTTTGGTATTCTCTATCGTAGGAAATCTCTGTCTCTATTTTAGATACAGTTATGGGGAGTTTATCGCGTTGGATTTAGACGCTTTATTACATCTCCACCTTGTCTACTTTTTTAACATGTTTGTAAGATTCATTCACCAGGGCACAACCACCGAGTACTCTATAGGGGCAGTGCTACTCGTTCTGGGCCGACTTGGCTAGACGTATTAAGGATCATGATATTCACGTGTTTTTGGGTACTTTAGACTATCCAGGGATCTTGTATAGATGTGTTTTCTAGGGGGTCTACCATTCACACTGATGGTTTGGGTTATGATAGGGGGCACAGCACTTTTGCACACTGTACTTTACTTCTTTATGTGCGTGTTTATTTGATTTTATCTTTTACAGGTTCCTTATTGAGAGCAACGGGCTCTACTCCCTGTACCAGAGTGCGCACTAAAATAAGGTGCCGTTTTCTTTCCCTTACCCCTGGATTTTTTAAGGCGGTAGGGATTTTATCCTTGTTGGGATTGTTCAGGTGAAAGTCCTGAAGAAAGCCGAGGTAGTATCTTCATTCGGCTGAAACATGTCGACATTTTAGCAGTGTGGGGGGGGTAGGGCTCTCTTTACCAGTAGCCATTACCACCACCCACTGGTCCGATAGGGCCAGTTTTTGTGTCTGGACAGTGTACCCACCATTAAAGTCAGTGTAGGGATACACTGTCACCAGCTTTTTAAATTTTTCTCTGCCACATTTTTTCACCTTCTACATCCCACACAATTTGTTCACGTTTATGTCGTGCGTTTGTTTGTTTCCCCCTCCCTATTGCTCCACCTCCAGCGTTGGCTAGCGCGGAGGTGTGTTTAGCAGGCCCTATGATGAAGCATGACACAGCTTGCTGTGTGTGAGGGCAATTTTACACACACTGCTTGTGCCCTTCTCTATACCTTCCTACCCCCCTATCTTTTACCCTTCACGATTTATGATCCTGGTAGTCCCTGGTCCATGTTGTGTGGATCTATAGCTTGCAGGAGGGCGACCAGGGATTTATCCTCTTACCTCTCTTTTGTGTTATTTTAGTACCTCTGGGATCCCATGACGTTCACAACAGCAGGCCAGTGGGCTGTAGAAAAGGGCCTAAATGTTCCCCCTCCAGATAACAACATGGATGTATGCTGCATTTGCGCTCGGATGGTCGGAAGAGAGCTCACGAGTCGAGATGGCCAGAGCTGGCCAACTAAAAAAAATCAATTGGCGATGTCCGCTGGGAGGGAACCAGGCACCGAAAGGCGGGACAGATGCACAATATTAATCAACCAGAGAAAAGGAGTTTTAAAAAGCAGGCCAACTAACCTACCAAAAGCGGTGGGCTTGTCCAAAGTCCCCGATAGCCCATGTACCGAATACAGCATGCCTCACAGAGCAGCGCATGCGCTGCCCAGGCTCGACCTAAAAACATTCTTCTAGGTGCACGCCTGGGTGCAATAAATGCACAGAAATCGGAGAGGAAGCATGAACGAATTACATCGGGCAAGACAGCTCGCGGGGTGGACCCTGAGACAGAAAACAACAAAATAAAAGTGGCCTCTACTGGTAAACTAGAAAGCTTAAAAAGTGGTCCATGTTTGCAAATTGGGACAGTTATGAACTTGAAAAGTCAAGCCGTGTAAGTGTTTTGCAAGGTATGCAAGATTACATAGATTTGAGCCTTCTGCAGACAATGTTTATTTTTCTATCAAGGAAATCAACAATAAAAACCGGCCAGCAGTTCATAAAACAGGCCCCAAAACAGCCACAAAACAGTCCCACAACTGTCAGACAAGCCCATCTGGAACTACCTAATTTACTTAGAGGCCACTCCGACCCTGAGGGTTTGCGTGGCTCGCACGTCCTGCAAGCATCCACTCAGATTATTCTAGAACAACACTATATCTTGTTTGAAGGATGAAGAAAGAAGCTTGGGAAGATCGCAGGTGACTGTGTCTAGAGCAATGTCCTAGCAACAGACACCACCATTGAGCCAACATGTTTTTAGGATAGTCGCAGATAGATATGCAAGAATCCCACTTACCAATAATGGATTTCAGAGGAGGTTTTTGCATGTTTGTCTATCATTCTGAAACCTCAAGAGAATTTTACTTCCCAGCAGCTTGTGGAGCCCACCAGTGGCGTAACGAAACTTGAGGGGGGGCCTCTGCAAAGTACATAGAGGGCCCGCCTTCGGACTCACTCAGGAGCTCTCAGGCCATGGTACTGTGCTGAGGGGGCCCCCTGGAGCACAGGCCCCCCGCACTGCAGGGTCTGCGGAGGCCTTTGTTACGCCACTGGAGCCCACATCTGTTTTTTCCACTTAATTAACCTTGATGAGACTTCCATCCAGGGTCCTACCAAAGGACAGGCCCTGTGGCCAGTGCCCGCTGCCCCAGGCTATGATGGTAGCAGGAATGTAGGATGCAGTGTGCGGCCAATGGACAAGCTCTGTACTGAGAAGCTGCAGG
Organism: Calotriton arnoldi; assembly: GCA_963921515.1. NCBI lineage: Eukaryota > Metazoa > Chordata > Amphibia > Caudata > Salamandridae > Calotriton > Calotriton arnoldi. The sequence continues at coordinate 101,371 of CAWUFW010017206.1, forward strand.
GAAGTATGAAGGCCACACAACCAGTGCTCTGGGATCAGAGTCATGAAGCAAAGGGTGTACCTGAAGGCCAAAGCCTGCACCCAGAGTCTGCTGGGCATGGCAACGGCCATGTCCTGCACATTTTGGTGACAGATGAGCTAGGTGCATTTAGGCGTCTCGTGTTAATGTGAAAGTTTTATATTAAATATCAGTAAAGGAATGCTGCCCGTTATTTTTACTCTTTGGCATTTTTAGTGGTTTACTCCAGGCTATTCTGGATTCTGAAGTAATCTTTAAATTACTTTAATCCTTACTCTGAGGCTGAAAATGTGTCACAGATTCAGTTATGTTCTAGTGTGGCCTATTATGTTTGGATTCTTTCTAATGCCTATTTTATTCCATCTAATTCTTTTTTTCAAAACTGGGTTTATTGGTTTTTCAGGTTAGAATTTAAACAGTCCAAGTACAATGTAAGAGGCTGTCCAGTAGATACATTGCTAATACAGTTTACAGTTGCTAAATATAAGCGCCTTAGTGTACAATGCTATGTCTCTGTATTTTCTCTGGTTACTACATTCTACACTCCCCCCACCCCCCAAACCCCTTTCAACATAACTGTGGTACATGGATATAATCTTTATCATGACTTCTAGAGTGTCTTGTGGAGGTCTCTGGGTGGTCACCTGGAAAGGGGGCTGTGGTGTTTCCTTCCTTTCCTGTGGGTCTTCCCCTAAATTGCTTCAAGCTAGAATTGAAACAGGTGTAGTGCTCTGGTGCGCGTGGGACATGCAAAAAGTGGCAGACCCATTGAGAGGTAGCCCACCAGGGGACCCCATATATAGTCAAAAGTTTTGTATGAGTCTGAGGCGATATCTGCCATTTGCTCCATTGTGACCGCTCGCCATAGCCTACCGTGCCATTTCATTAGTGAGGGTGCGGATGGGCGCTTCCATGTGGCCGCCACCACCATCTTCGCCGCCTCTAAACAGAGCCACATCACAGCATTGTCACTGCTTGTTTGGTAGCGAAGATTGTTGTTGCGCAACCCCAATAGAATCATCTTGGGATCATTTGGTATTGGGTATCCTAATATGGTTTTCATCTGGGCAGGAATCTCAGCCCAGAAGGGGCGAATGTTTGGGCAGTCCCACCAGATGTGCTTAAAGACCCCCAACAGGCCACAGCTGCTCCAGCTCATATCTGATGAGTGGGGAAAGATTTTCTTGAGCTTAGTGGGGTATAAGTACCAATCGTGCATGAGTTTATAGTGTGCTTCCCTTAATCCCACAGAATGATTACACTGCAGGATGTGTCTGTACAGCCGTGACGAATCAGGGCCTTAGATGGGTTCCCCTAGTGTGAGTTCCCAATGCGTTACATAACGTGGCCTGGCCTGTGTCTGTGTGGAAAGTAACTGTGCTTATAGAAAGGAGGTGCAGCCCTTGGCCCCACTACCCCTCTTAGCAAATTGTTCTAGGGGATTCCGAACCCTGGTGGGGGGCCTCCCTTATGGTTGTCTGCATGTCCCAGTGTTTAAGTTGGGTGTATCTAAATAGTTCAGTGACCGGAAGTTTAAAGTTGCGTTTGCATTGATCAAACGTTTTAATATCCCCAAATTTAAACATGTCCGAGATTGTTAAGCAGTCGTCCTGTCGCCATGCCTCGTATGGACCCAATCGATATGCCAGGGGAAACGCCAGGTTAAAATGAATGGGTGTATGAGGGGAGGGAAATGTGGTCCAACCCTTCTGCCTGTTTATGTCGCCCCAGACTTGCAATGTGGTCTGTGTGGGTGTGCTCAAGTACACATTTGTCGGGCGGTCAGTTTTGGGTTTCCAGATTAAGCCCCCGATGTATTTCCCTCGCACCTCCCTGTCCATGTGTAACCAATGTTTATCTGATTCCCTCACCGACCATTCCGGTATCACCCGGAGTTGGGCTGCCTTATAGTAAAGGAGGAAGTCAGGTAGTGCGTGGGCCCCCGCCGACTTAGATGCGCGCAGAACCTTGTACGGGAGTCGAGCTCTTTTCCCTGCCAGATAAACCGTGTCACCACGAAGGTCAGAGAAGAGTCCCCTGTCCATTGTGATAGGCAGGCCCTGAAACAAATAAAGAAGCCTAGGCAATACCGTCATCTTCACTGCCTGTATGCCCCCCATCCATGAGAGGTATATTGGTGCCCATCGTTTCAGGTCTGCTTTCAATTGTCAGATAGGTTATGTCTTTCTTAGCCCATTGGAAGAGGGTAGTTGCGTCTAGGGATTCCTTGTCAGCCCGGGATAGATTTAAATTGAGTATGGAAGATTTTGTTAGGTTGATTTGGAAACCCGCCATCCTTTTGAACCGCCTCAGTTATTCCATTAGAGTTGGCAGCGATATTCGGGGAGAAGTCAAGGCGAGCAGGACGTCTTACGCCAATAGAGATATTTTATGATCTGTGGCGCCAAAGTGGACTCCCTTTATCTCCTGTGTGGAGCGTATTTTAGCGGCTAGTAGTTCAAAGCTCAGGGCAAATAGAAGAGGTGACAGTGGGCACCCCTGTCTTGTTCCCCGCCCTAGGGAGAAGACTTTGGAGCTTACCCCATTGACCAATACCCTTGCCATTGGTGCTACGTAGTTTGCTTGAACCCTTTGTATGAATTGGTCTCCAAATCCGAACCTCCGGAGCGTGGAGAAAAGAAAGGCCCAATCCAACCGGTCAAAAGCTTTTTCAGCGTCTAGACCTACTAAGATCGCTGGGACCCATTTTTTTGTCATCTTCTCTATTAAGTGTATGACCTTTCGGATGTTGTCATGCATTTGCCGACCTTTGATAAACCCCGATTGGTCAGGGTGTATTAGTTCAGGGAGTATGGTGTCTAGTCGTGTAGCCAGAATTTGTTAATAAAGTTTGGCATCAAGATTTAAAAGGGTAATTGGTCTATAAGAGCTGCACTGTTTGAGGTTTTTGCCTTGTTTGGGCAGGACTGAGATTATCGCTTCAGTCATCGTGGGTGTCACCGCTCCTGTGGCCGCCATGTGGTTGAACAGGGTCACCAAATGGGGAATGAGCTCCGATCCAAATGTCTTGTAAAAGTGGGCAGTCAGCACATCCGGCCCGGGGCCTTCTGAGGTTTCAGAGTCCTCAATGCTGCCCCGACATCCTCCTCTGTGATTGGGCTTCCTATCCACCCATTTTGTGCTTTTGTTATTTGGGGTAAGTTGATGTCGTCCTAGTACGCCAGCTGGGCTTGCGTTGTTGGGTGTTCTGCCGTGTATCATGTTTCTTAGAAGCTCCCAAAGATTTGTGCCATGTCAGTGTCTGACCCCGTGGTCCCTCCCACGCCAGCCTCAATGTCCACAATATATCCTTTTTCCCTTTTGACTCGTAATTGTCGTGCTAAATGGGAGCCCACTTTGTTGCCCTGGTCGTAGTCTATCCGCTGCAGTCTCAGGAGGGTAAGTTCTGCTCGGTTGGTGTATATGGCATTTAGTTTCCCCCTTAATGCTGTCACCTTGCTCTGGTGAGCTAGAGTCGGGGCTTCTGTCTGCAGCTTTTCAGCTGTGGCAAGTGCAGCCTCAAGTGTCTGTCTCTCAGTGGTTCTCTGTTTATTCAGGGTGGGGTTCATGGCAATACATTGCCCCCTTATCACCGCTTTGAATGCATCCAAAGTGATTGAGGGAGATGTGTCCCCTGTGTTGTTTTGAAGGAAATATTCTTTTATTGAGGTGTGGAGTTCGTCCCTCAGTAATCTGTCTTGAGTCAGCAAATTGAGGAAGTACCAGCGTCTGTATTTTGGGGAGGGGGGCTGTCCTGTCTAGAGTTGTTTCTAAAGGCGCGTGATCTGATAGTGTGATGGGATGTATGGAGGCCATGCGTATGACCTGTACCAGGGTGTTGCTCACAAAGGTGTAGTCTATACGTGAATAGCTTCTGTGCGAGTGCGAGAAGAAGGTGTAGTCCCTGTCCTGCGGGTGCAGTGTTCGCCAAGAGTCTACTAGCCCTAGATCCGTGAACTTCTCTATCAATGTTTTGGAAAAGCTGCCCGTGCTGTGTCTGGTGGCGTGTGTGCTATCTAGACTGGGGTCCCACGTCAGATTAAAGTCTCCCAGAAGGATAATTTCCCCCTCTGCGAACCCTCCCAGCATATCTAAGAAGGACTGTATGAAGGGGATTTTATTGGTATTCGGGGCGTACATTGTGGCGAAGGTGCATGCGCGGCCCTTGAGCTCGCCTTTGACCATTACCGTCCGTCCTTCCCCACCAGCCTTATAGCCCGTCGGGGAGAACTGCACTGATTTGTGGAATATTAGCGCTACCCCAATATGCTTGGAGGTTGTGGATTACCTGTATATTAGGGGGTAGTCTCTGTGGCGCAAACTGTGTTCTTCTAACTTCTTCAGGTGTGTTTCCTGAAGGGTCACTATGTCATTCCTCCTATCTGTAATGTATTTCCATATTTTTTGGCATTTCGCAGGGAAGTTCAGGCCCTTTACATTCCAAGTTAATGTGGTGATCACCATATTCCTACCCAGTGGTGTGTTCGCTCATAGTTTTTGTCCGGACTAATTTGTTTGTTCTCCCTGTCCCCGCCCCCTCCCCTACAAGGTGGAAATGTATCCTCCCTCTCGACTCCTCCACATTGTCCCTCCCTATGGGTGTTCCATGTACCATTTTGGAACGTTTAACTTTAAACATAACATTACAACAGGAATTAACATTCTTACATCTTTGTATCATTAATACTGTCCTACTCGGGTCGTGGTCTAGTCCGCTTTAGCGTAGTTATAGTTATCTCATGAACCACTGGATATGCAAGGAAGAAATACAGTAGAGTAATCGTAGAGAAATGACTCTGTATGGACTACTAGATCTTAGGTCGTTATATAGTCCCATAATGTCCCGTTATTGAACCCGCCCACCTATGAGAGCCCAGATATCCCATTTTGGCTTATCTGAGTAGGTGCCTCATGGGAGTTCGATGTATTCAAGTGTCCGGAATGTTCTTTGTGCATTTCATGTAGTCATCGCCGGCTGGCTTCCACGCGCCTCAATTATTTCCTTCTGCTGCTTTGTGTGTTTAAGCATGTTACACTGATGCTTTTCTTTGCCTGGTTTGGCGGCATTGGAGGATTCTTTGATGTTGGAGGTTGATGCTTGCTCTTCTTCTTGGGGAATCCCTAGTAATTTCGCTGCTTCTTTAAAGTCAGTAACATGATATGATTTATTGTGCATCTCAAATGCTAGGCCGAATGGGTATGTCCACCGGTATCTGATCTTTTCTTGCTGCAGCTTATCCGTTACCGGTCTAAATTGTAAGCGTCTGGACAATGTGGCTGGAGCAATATCCTGAAAGAGTGTACATGAATGTCCTTGGAAGGCAACGTTGTCCGCCTTGCATGCTGCTTGCAGTATGGCCTCTTTCACCAGGAATGAGTGGAGTTTGACCAGAAAATCTCTGGGGCACTTTGAGGGCCCTCTTGCTGTGTACCCACACGGTGTACACGTTAAATCTTTATTTTCGTTGTAGCATCATTTAGCAGCTCCAAGAACATCCCTGTTACAAAGGCCTCCAGATTCGGGCCATCCGTTGATTCTGCCAGATTCTGTATATGTATGTTGTCTCTCTGAGACCTGATTTCCAGGTCTTCACACTTTAGGATGGTTGACTGAAGCTGTGTTTTCATGAGGTGATCCGCTTCTTCCATGTTGTGTGCCTGTTGCTCCAGTTGTTGCACTTTGGCTTCTAAGTTCAGTGTTCTTGTGCCAATTGAGTCTACATCGTTTTGGAGGGACACCATGCGCCCATTTATATCTGCTTTCAGGTTTTCGATGGAGGAGTTCATGTCAGTTCTCAGTTCCTCTCTTAATTCCCTCTTGAAGTCCTGCAGTGAGGCGTGGAGGTCCTCTTTGGTTAGGGCCATGGTTTCTTCTGTGGTCGTTGCTCGGCGGGCCTCCGCTGGCGAAAAATAACTGGACACCCTGTTTTGTTGGGTCTTCTTTGGTGGCACAGGGGTTACCCGATGGTGGCACCGTGATATGCGGGCCGTTAGGCCTAGTGTTGTTCGAACCCTAGCTCCCCCTGGATGGCCTTCGTCAGCTTCCTTCCAAGTTTCTGCGCTGTTTGGCGCGTATTTTCAGGATGCCATCCAGAGAGGTAGGGAATCACTGTTGTTTGGCGCCTCACGTTTTGCCGGACCCCCTGCTGCTGTTTAAAATCTGGCTTTTATCTCCAGTTGCGCTACATTGAGGGCTATATAGCCAGGTTTGCAGTGCAGCCGCCTTATGCCTCTGTCGGGGTCTGTATCCATCCAGCTTTGAAGATCTCTGCCTTGACTCTCCGCTGTATCCCATCACATTCTCTGCATTTCCTAGGCCGCTCTTTCTTGTCTGTGTATTTGTGAAAGCTTCTGGGCCTATGTCTCTCCCTCACATCTAGTGGGTCATTGGTCTCATTGTTCCCCCTGTCTTAGGAACCACTGCTCCTGCAGTCCAGTACAGATTGCTTCTTCCCCTGATTTGTTGCTTCCTATATGCCCAGTTGGGCCTTTCCCTTAGTAAATGATGAGGGCCCCGGCCTTCTGCATGATGTTACCGTCCGCCTTGTCAGAAGGGCTTAGTGTCCCAAATTCTTCAGTGCCCCCGTGACCGCAGTGGCAGGCAGTCCTTTTTTAGCAGTATGGTGCTTTTTGTGTGGGGATCAATCGCTGCTGCCCGTTCGTTCTCAATCTCCTGGTTGGTTCCCGGAGGGCTTCACCTCCGCTCCCTGCTTCTCGCCGTCTTGGTCGCTGTGGAACCCACCTTCAGGTAAGTGCGCCTTGGGACCAGTGATCCGTCTTCCTCATTCGGCAGCTCATGAGCGATGGCGTCTCTGCTTCCTGCGAGTCCGCGGCGAGGCGTGTAGGCTGTCCTGCCGTTGCTCCAGGAATTGTGTCGGTGGAGGGGGAGTGTCCGTCTGTCCCCGCCACCGTCCTCTGCTTTTACTGGGTGTCCCCTGTTCTCGCTCTCTATTCCGCAGACTGCTGTCGCTTTGGGGCACCGCTCCGAGCACTGTTTCGGATGCGGCCTCCGCAGCCCGCGCTGATCACCGCATACCGCGTGACAATCTGGTGGCATCCAGCAATTTGGGCCAGATTTTTGCGTTTCTGCCTCTGGCTTCTGTATCTATGTAGCCGTCCGAGTTGATTTCATGCCTTTCTAGTCGCTCGCTGTCCATTTTCCCCGTGATTTTGTAACGTGCGGTGCGGAGTTCTCGTGGATTACGTCCACTCGGACATCTTGGTTGGCCACCCCCATCAAATTCTTTTTATGATTTTGACAAGGGGTTGGCGAATCACATGCACAGATTTCAGTCTTAGAAGTGTTCCACCATGGTTAGTGTTGTAAGTTATTACCACACCAGATTGGTTGATGTGAAAGTAGATATTATATATGCAAGGGTTATGTACTGCGGTGCAACTGTCTGTTTTTGTCAGGAGGTGAACTACATTGTGGTTAATGCTCAACATAACAGAATCACTGCTATCAATGTTTTGTTTGGCATCTGTGCACTGAGTGATGTGGTTTGCAGTTTATAACAAGTGGTCCCTAAAGAAGAACAGCTCGAAAGCCACTGGGCTTTTTTTCCTTAACACTGGGAACTGCAAGTATTGGATTTTTGTGTGATCTCCTTGAAGATATAAAATGGTGCATACTGAAGAGAATATCTGGTACCAAAAGAGGCGGAAACATTGATAAAAAGAGGAAATGTAGGGAACAATACTACATGAGTAAATTTAAAACATCTCTTTACGGGCTGAACAATAGGGAGGAATGGGAGAGAATTTTAAAATAAAGTTTCTTCCCGTTTGCTCACCCCACTCCGCATGAGCGCCAATATTTTTAAATGAATAGGTTCACATACCAACTGATTGTCACCACCTAGATAGTATTGATTCTAATACAATTTATAAGTTTAATCTAAGTGTCAGATTAATGACGATATGACTCCTAACATTAGTGAATGAGCAGTAGAGACTAGCTACATGTATTTGTGGTCATCAAACTAGACCTTCTAAGATGGCCGCCATTGATATCAGCGATAGACAGCGGGATTCCTTAGTGGTAGTTTGGGGATTGAACCACTCTAAGCGACACACGAGTTGAGGTTTGGTTAAAATCTCATGATCAAACATGCCTCATCATTTTTAGTGTTGATATAAACAAGCTGAGTCTAATTTGGATTTGAAACCAACACTGTTAAATATCTGAGGCAATAGACCTGATCATAAGTAAACACAGTCTAAGATGGCCGCCAGATTTTTGATGATGGAGTACACGCCCTCTGGTATGAACCCGGAAGCAATTAACCCGATCATTTGGCGGGAAATGGAGCTTATATAACTAGGACGCTCAGACCACAACTGATCTTTGCCAGAACAACTCGCATTCGAGGACACTTAAAGAATAGAAGCGGTAAGTGGATATGACGGGTGATAATATACTGTGATAATTTATACCGTTTTGAGTTAGCGTGATATAGTTTAGTGAATAATTTGGTTCAGCAAAGTGGAGGGCTGGTCCCCATAGGAACTATTATTATAACAAAGTTTTTGTATATATTTTTAGGATACTTATTTTCTACACAGAGTAAAAGTTGAGTTGTCTTCTTAACCAGGGACATATATGAGTGGGACTTGTCTTTAAAACAGCATGTCTTTGAAGCAGAGTAAATTACATGATAACCTCTAATAATATACTAGCTAGAAATGTTACACTCCTAGAAAAAGGCAATATATCACGCATCTATACTTATCTGTAATTTATATGTTACAGAGACTGCTGCCGAAAATTATGATATGTCACTGAATACTCTGAGAAATTTCTGAAATACGGTGACCAGAAATTTTAAAATAAACGCACCCTTCCTCATTGATGAAAGGAAAGTGTGTAAACCAGTGAAAATTGGAACTAATAAGGGTAAGCAAATTGTTAGAATTGTTTCCCTTTTATCAAAATAGGTACGAATTTCTTTTTAAATACATGTCAGAAACTTCGACATGCATTCTCTTTAATTCAGATTATAATCGGAAGTAACTATCGGTACATCTATCTCCTGGAGTTTTCCTACCACAATGAGATTTATTACTTGTGGCTAAGACAACATACTTCAAGTGAGTGTCTTGATTTATAATATAGTGGCCAAATGGGTTGAATGAGAAAATGTGATAATAAAAAACCCAGGATATTAATTTAATATGTATCACTTTGTATTTGAATTTATAGTTGTTCATTGGCTCATTTTTGGAACACTACAAGGGGATCTTTTTAGATGTTTGAGTGTTGGCTTGACTGTTGGTTTTATAAAATAGTTCTGTTTTTTGCATCAATAGGTGGTCCTCTAACAGTATTTTCTGTTGTATTTTATACTTCTGCCCATAGAGAGAACCCAACTGTTTTAAAAAAATAAAAGCTTGTCCTGAAGAAGGTGGTGCAGAATAAGACAAGTCCACCGAAACGCCGTGTCGACACTTTGCTTTTACTATATTTGTATGAAGATTGGTTTGATTTACTGTTTTTTTTTAAATTGCTTGTATGGGATTTTGATAATATGTGAAATATTTACTAAGTTATTCATGTGCAGAGATTTACAGATAAAAATCAGTGTATGAATATTGTGATTTTTAAACAACAAGTGTAAATAGGAGGAATGACAAAGGAGGCCTTCTGTTTTTGTTTTACGTCTTAGTATAAGATTGATCGATGAACATTTTTTATGAAATATTTATTTGGAATATTGACATTGAGTCTGTGGTTCTGTATATAAATATCAATTATTATGATTCAGCGTTACATGAATATAAAAGGAACATTTTTTAATAAAGGAGGAGACATCTTTTGCAAAAAACAGGTTTTATGCATCTTGAGTATGTATGCATGAATGTGATAATAGAAGAACAATAGGGGTATTCCACAAGATTGATTGAATCAGCACAAGGGGACGATAGTTTTTTTTCGGCTCCTTGTAGTATGTACAGTATGGCAAGCAGTAGGGCACAGCGCATGACGATCAGAAAATGAAGCAGTGCATTTGATGCTTCTTCCTCAGAGCTGATTTGAAGAGCCTTCGTGTTTTCTATTTGAAGGATGTAAAGTTTGCTGAATGGGTTATTTGGTGTTCTGCAAGTGTTATTAATTTGTTTTTGCAAATGCTGAGCACTTTTGTTGGTTTGTGTTCTAGGCAACAAACAGATCATTACTGCAAGGATTAGTGTGTTGTCAGGTGTTTTGGACCAAGGCACAGTGTCCTTTATGAGCCTGGCACTATTACAACAGTTAAGTCATTGATTACACTTCACGTAAATTCATCTGAGCCACATTTACTTCTACTGGTGCATTCTTACAAAGCTATGCACAACCTTCTGCAACGTCTTCCCATTGTGTAGAGCAAAGAATGAGATGGAGTCCACAGAGAGCAAAGGTTCAACTTAGCAGTAGCTACCACATTTACATTAGAACCATTGTCATTTCACATCTCCCATCTTTAACACAAATTCTTATCCGAAATCAAGCTCCGCCCTACCTTCAAGGGCTACTAATCTCCTGGTGTCCGCTGGCCAGACCTTGTAGTCGCTCCACCCTCTAAGATGACCTCAGCGTTCTAATAAAGCATACAGGACTCTTCTGTGTACATCTTGCTCTTTCCAAACATACAGGACCTCATTTAGGCTTTGGCGGACAAGCCATCAAATTACTGGGGAGTGGGATAACTGATGGGGGAGGGGCTGGGGGGAGCACAACATCCACCAAACTATCCACATCTTACCCACCAAATTTTACTATGCCATTTGCTGAAATGACAGTAGCAGTTAAGGTGAAACCGGACAATGCTGGGTGGTCCACCATGTGTTGCTCCATGAGTGGTCAGTATATTTTTGTTTTCCAAGGTCAAATCCCGAAAGCAGGTGGGTTATTTTTAGGAAATGGAAAATCAATGTTGCTGACAACCTGGGAGTTTTCTTTTAGTGCATGGGGACCCAGAGATAATTTTTTCCTGCTCAGTACCAAACCAGATAGAAAAACACAAGGCTGCCATGGAGTCAGGAGGCCTAACCTAAATAGAACGCGTCCTTCAGATCCTGCTCCAGTCGGCAGCAGTGCGGTGCCAAGGGTGTTTCCGGGTGCAAAGGGCCTTTCCGGCTGCAGAGGTGGGTGCAGGTCCTCTGTTGGAAAGAGGGGGCTCCACCGCGTTTAAATGAGGCAGCAAACCATCGTCACCTGTGGATGGAAATACCCGTTTTTCTTTTTTTCGTTTGTCTCATATATTGAAAAGCAAGATCCTAGTGAGACATGCTTTGAATGTGCTAGCTTACCTCTGCACTTTGACCTTAGTGTCCTTTGTTCACAGGGTCACAAGCATCTCTACTGGACAAGCTAATCACATCTAAGTGGAATAAAACATGCAGAATGAAATGTACGTGCACTCAGGGCCAAACTGGAAACCAAAACCATCCCTGGCAAAAAAAAATTCATAGTAGCACCAAACTGCAGGATGCTTGGCTGACTAGCTCGGGGGGTGGGCTCATTGCTGGATGATGGCCACCCATCCTGTCCTGAAAGCAGCCCCAGAGCCTGCAGTCTCCCAGGAGATGCTTGGCTAGCCCGGCCGAGGAGGCCCCCAACCTCGAGACCCAAGTGTTGTGCAGCACAATCACCTCATTGTCAAAGATTTGTTGCAGTTTGACATCAAACCAAAGAATTAAAAGTGCTCTGGAAAAAAATCATTTTGCAGTCTGTAGGCAGGGAGAGTTACTTATGAAGGACGTACTTCTTTCAGCCAGCCTTGCGTTACATCAATAACACCTAAAAGCAGAAGAGGAAATCAGCTTGTTGTAAAAACCAGCTCGAAGCCAGAGAAAAATGCAGTCCCAGTTTGATATCAGGCATTGTTAAACCCATCAATTAAAGATGACATTATGATTTCATTAGCTTCCACTTTTCTGACAAACGCATTCTCTAATCCCGCTGCACGTCAACATACACAGGCGTGATGAATACCTAGGCGGGGGGCGAGATTTCAATTCCCATCTGTTACAATAGACGTGGCAAGCTTTTAAAAAAAAAATGAATGAACAACTTCTGTCAATCACAATTTGATTATGTCACACTGAGAACAAGATTGCTCTCTGGCAAATGCTTTTTAAATTAACTGGCATTCATTTATGGCTTGGTCAACACAATGATTCTTATTTTATTGCTTTAAAATTGAAAGGGTCAGTGCCCTTTGAACTGTGGGCACGTATGGATGCTGCTGCTGTTGGACTCTGTCTGGCCGAGTGTTATGCTGTTTTATCACAGCAGCAGACACCCTTTTTTGCCTGTTTTTTAGGTCTCGCCTGGCGTTAGCAGCGCGCATGCGCTGCACTTGCCATGCGAGGGCCTTTGGAATCAATACAGTTTCGGAAGGGACTTTAAGCCCCGCCCTTGTTTTCAATTGGCACGCGTCATCGTTTATGTTAAACGCTGGCGCGTGATTGAAAATCGGGCTTTTCGGTTACCGCCTTGTCCACTTTTAGGACGGCCCATCTGGACAGGCCGACGCCATCTTTGTTTCCTTTAATGAGCGCGCGCGCTCTCGCTTCTGATAACGCAGCTTTTATTGCGACCTCAATAAGGCGACGTTGGCAAAGTGCCCTCATCCATGTCAGTCAGGCGTTCCCCCAATGACCAAGCCTCGCTTTCTCAATGGTCTCAAACGGCGATACGCTTCCTGTTTTTTTTTTTTTTACTGAGCCCGGGGGGCCTTCCTCGCACGCTGCGAATTCACTCCCGCGGTCCGCTTCGGCCGCGCTTTAAGGCGGCGTTGGCACGGTACCCTCATCCATGTCATTCAGGCTTTCCCCCAATGACCAAGCCTCGCTTTCTTAATAGTCTCAAACTGCGATGCGCTTCCGTCTTCCAAGGTCCAGGACCTCAAGGCACTGCGTGTTAACTTCCTGTTACTAACACCAAGTCGTACCTCATGAACCTGCCTTGAGGTTTCTGTCGTGCTTCACTCTAGTTAGTTCTCACTTCTTTGTCTGTACTGTTTCCAAACTTCCTTTGTTTGGGGCACTTTCTACAGCTCTCTCCGCCCCCTGCTCGCCTTCGTCAACGCTGCCGAGCTGTGTAATATAAGCGCTCCGAAAGCAAGCTCTAACTAAAGATAGCTGCACCTCCTGGTGAATGGTGCTACAGTTTTTGTGTTGACAGCATCACGAGTGCCTTGAAGTGGCCGCGTGGTGTCACGTTGGAAATATGCAAAGCGCGTTAACACACACACAATCCGTGTTGAGTAGCAACACCACCTTTTAAAGGATTTGTCACAAAGCCAGTCTTCCAAGCACATCCGACCCATTGAGTAAGTGCAGCACTTCTCTGTCTTCTTTCTAATAGTTGTAAACTCGCAGCTTGTGTGCTGCATAGCTGACCACTTATATGGTCCCAAAGGCGAGACCTATTGGCTTTGCCAATGCTTGTCTAAACAGGGCTCCTTTAGTACTCCATTGGCTGTTTTTAAGTAAGACTTTAGTGATGAAGTGCAGTGCCGGATTAAACCCTGTGGAAGCCCCTAGGGCAGTCGAAATTTTGGGCCCCCCTCGCAAATTATCTTTTAATACGTTTTTAATTTTTACCAACCAAAAATTTTAATAAACCAATTTTATTGCATAAAAATAAACATTAACAATTATTAATGTTATTAAACAAAAATTAATTGGAAACGATTTAAGAAAGCTTGGTTATAATTTTCTTTCAAGATCAAATTAATATTATTTTGATCCGTTGTCGCGGGGCCCCTAAAAGGAGTGGGGCCCATAGGTTGGGACCTACTTTGCCTATTTGGTATTCCGGAACTGATGAAGTGAATCGAAATAAAAGCAGATGCAATGGGCCCTAATGGCGTTCCATTTTAATCACTTATAAGCCACAATTATTGCGAATTAAATTCACAATGTAGGTGTAGCTTATCTGCTTATATTAAGAGGAAAAAAACTACAAAAAAGTTGTTTGATCAATATGATACTTTACTATCAATACATAGAATGGAGAAACCGCATGTCTGCATTGCGTCTAGTTAGTTTAGTGCTTCCAAAACTATTTAGAACCATGACCCACTTTTACGAGCGACAAACTTTCGAGACCTGCCTAGCTTTAATGGACATAAGGTGGGTGTTTTTTTAATATAACTAAAGCATCGTGTGGTGGAACAGTAATTTACAGACTGCACATTTTCCTTTGACATGGCCACCAAATTTGCACTGACATACAGTTTTACTGATAAAACTATACTGCACACAAATGATAATGTCTGGAAATCGGGGATAAGTGAATATTTATCATTTGTGCATCACTAGGTAAAGTGTCTTCATTTGTTCTGATCCTATTAAAATCTTTGTTTCCATCACACTTCAGAATTACAAAAAGTGTGATTCATTTTTGCTTTCCTAACTTCTGAATGTGTACAGTTCGTATACAGTTATTTACATTTTATTGTGCGTTACAAAAAAATCCTATATCCTTTCCTTTCACACTTGTTGTACCTAAGCAAGACTGTCACATAATTCATTTTACTTTTCTTTATCTGCAGAGTGAGAGCAGTTTGTAACCACCAATATCCAAATTAAAAATTAGGCAGCAATTTGTTAAAAGACATAGCCCGACATTTGAAGCTCTATCTTTGAATCACAGCAAATGTGACAAGATAAATAAAGAATTTAAAGGCATCTTGATTCATTGCTTGGACTTTCAGGACCCATCCCGAACAGCTTGGGAAACACTGGTCTAGTCCTTCAACAGTTAGGGTTATCGATGCTGGAATTTTAGAAGTGATCTAAACGGAATTGGGTGTAAAACTGCCAAAGTGAGAATTCAAAGGAAATCTCCAAAATACAAATGTCCTAAAGCCAATGCTTTCTTTGTCTCGCATACTTGAAGTGGCCGCCATAGAGTATGAACCGATCCGGTATTAAGAGGGATAATCCTAACAATTGTTTACTTAGTTCTCATCTCAAACTGTATTGTTTACTGCAGCTTGTATTATGGGGACCATCACTAACATCTACATTGCTTATTGCATTTCTGTAACTCGAACCTGTGAACTGCAGTCAGTACGCAAACTTAATACTAGGACTGGAGAAAACCATGCTCTAAGATCCGTGATCAGGATGGCTGCTACTAGGGCTCTTTCAGAAGGGCCACTCGAGATTCGGGCACTTCTGTCACAAGGACACTGCCTCCTTCGAGAGGAGTCCATAAACAAATTATTTTTAAATCAAGAATAACTTAGATGCATGGTTAATATAGGAATTCGTGCCACAATAATCATATAGGATAAATTAACCCCCCAACATTTTTCAAATATATTAAAAGCCAAAAATGAGTTACTAGGTAATATAAAGATGTTAATAGCGAAATTCCTTGGTAAGGTCAGAGAGCTTCAAGGAGACTTTGTTTCCTTCAATTTTCATGTTTCCTATGGAAGAGAGTATTTTTTTTATTATACATGGTAACTCGAAGTAGTTTGTTAGTTGCGAAGAGCATGGGTCCTTCACAAGTAAAAAGTAACAAGTCCTCAATTGTCTATCTACTAGGAAGCAAGTTCCCCATTGTTGCACTTGACCCTCTCAGGGTAGTGAGGCAGAGCAGTCCAAGAGAAGGCGGTGTACTCAAGGAAGGTGGTGCAGGCACCCAATAAATCATTGTCCAGTGAGTGTTTTTACAAATAAAAATGAAAAGTACATATGACGCTCACACTGATCAATACCATGCAATAACTAACAAACTCATACATGATGGCAGGTGGAAATGCCAATGGTGACACCCTCCTAACAGTTCACACCCATCGCGAACCCTGAACCATACACCCACAATGCCCCTCACATACACTAGATAAAATATAAAGGTGTGTAGTTATTAAAAAGACAGACCTACCGGCTTTTTCAAAGTGTCACCGAATCAATTTAATCAGGAATATGAAATTATAGCCCAGTGCGACACACTTAATATCACTAGCGATGGCACCATCTCACAATGACATTCATAGACATGTAACATTTCACTGTTAACCTTGTGATTGCCAATAAAACATTTCAAAACATACCCATGACTTTCATTAAAATATGCAATGATTTACTGTTAACTTTGTGACTGTCCTTAAAGCATGCCATGACCTTCACTTAGACATGCAGTGATTCACTGAAAATAAAACATTTTGTTTGCAATGAAGAGTGTACATGGGTCTTTCATCTATATTCAGCATGCTGCACTCCAGAGTCTTTGAACAACAGCCCAAGCTCTAGGAATGCTTGCAATTTGATCGGACTTCTCCGGTGTTCACCAATTTGACACCACCAAGAGACATAGGGAGACACAGAGGACCTGATGTAGGGGCTTCTCTAGGGACCGCTGTGCTCCTGGCAGCCCCCAGACCTCCTTACAACCGTTGGTGATGCCCCTGCCCTCAAAACAACACGTGTGAACTGTATTTAGCACCCCAGAGGGTTTTGGGGCGCTCATGTAGATGAAACCATGCATTTCTTAAAAGAGTGTAGTCACTCTGCTCAGGAAATTGCCTTTAAGCAATTTTACCAAACAAGTGGCATTCTGCTGCAACAAAGGGTGTTTGCTTTTTTCTTTGTACACGGTACCCCGATTCCCACTCGGGGCATTCCCATTCTTTATTTCCTACTGGGGACCATGGGCAGAGTCCCACAGTCCTCGCAGCCCCAGCCACTCCCTGCACCCAACTCAGCTGTGTGCAGGCGGCGCGAGAGCGGCTTCACTCCTTCTCCGCCCACAATTGTGTTTTTTTTTCCTGCTATGCTGCTTTTCCTCACTTCCCTCAGACACGGGCATGAGCAGCGGGAGGCACATGGCACTGGGCTGTGGCCTTCCCGGGGGCACTCAGCCTGAGCGTGGCAGTACTCGGTCCTCTTCTGTCCCTTCAAACTGGGAGCCTCAGGAACTGATGGGAGCTGCACGCTTATATCTTTTTAGTTTCTGCGCTTGCTGCATTGGTCCCTGGGTACTGAGGGCACCTAGGGACATAGGCAATACTAGTAAGGGGTCCCCTGGAACTCCCCTGAGGTATTTGAAGAGCAGGGAGGGGGGACACTATTTGTGTCCGCTCCGGAGGGGCCATATTACAACTGGACGGAAAAAAGTGCTTTTTGCTCCAGGTGGTTAGCTCTAGTCACTGG
Source organism: Calotriton arnoldi (assembly GCA_963921515.1). NCBI lineage: Eukaryota > Metazoa > Chordata > Amphibia > Caudata > Salamandridae > Calotriton > Calotriton arnoldi. The sequence goes on from CAWUFW010017206.1 coordinate 118,546, forward strand.
GAGCATGTACTTCAGGCCTCCGGGCCTCAAAGTTTAGAATCTTTGGGAATCTTTTCCTCCTCTCCCTTGTCACCAACCTATCTCCTTTTCGGGCAACTAGCACTTCTCCTGGGCCAAGGGTCTACCGCAGAAGCACCCCTGAAGGCCTCATGGCAGAGTCCACTTCCTGCCTATTCCCTCTAGGTCCCACAGCCTCCTTTGTTCACTTGCAGAGTACCTGGATCAACGAAAGTGTGACTGGCCTCTTTTTTTGTTTTGAATTGAGCTTTCAATGTTCAGGTGCAGTGTAGAAATAAATTTGCACATGCAGATTCTAATAACTGGCTAATGACCCTATTGCGTGGGGAGGCTTTTGATGCTCCAGCTTGCCAGCAGAGTAATTAACTTGGCCCAGCAGGGTGATCCGTAGGACGGTATCTACATAGGAGCAGAGTCAGAGAAAAATTATAATCTTGACGTGCCACAAGCAGTGCAGATATGTGGAAATTGATGTCAGATCAGCATTCGAGATAGTGATTTACCATAATAACCACCCATAGTGTATAATACAGTGAATAAAACAGACATTTAAGTAATCACTATAAATGTGCATACTCACACTATTAATGCCCACTCATATTATAAGGCCCGCATAGGTCCGCATTAATCCCTGAAGGGTCTCTTCTGTGACAGGCCACCTGTGCATAGACAGCTGTGCAGCAGCAGACCTTATGTTAAGAAAATGACCCTGGTGGTTTACTCCGGGTTTATTTAAGCATAGCAGGAAGGGGCAGAAGTTCCCCTCCAGACCAACTCCCAACAGTCACCTGAACTGGCCCTTCATTCTAGCATGACATCACGATGTTCCGTGCAACAAACAAACTTGCATCTGGGTATTCTAGTCATCATACATCCCCACTGTAATATTTTGAACATAAACATAAGATAATAAATATGTTATACTCTGTATTACAGGGAAAAATAGAGCAGTCTAACATGGAATTGACTGACTATCTTTGTATTATTGAGACAACATTCGTGCACAGGAACTGAGTTGTGGTTCTCCAAACTGTGTTCTGTCTACAGTAGGAGAACGATGAGCTTTTCCAGCACCGCGGGCATGTGAAGACAAGTGCCCTTCAGTCACAGCAGAAGAGCAACAAGCTCCATCTGGAGACCTGGTATTGGGACAGGCTTTCTGCATTTTCATCACTCTTCACATTTTGGACATTCTTGTAGAACACCACCATTGGCACTTTTCCACATACTTTCACCATAAGCTTTCATTTGGACCAATTACAATACCATGAACTGAGGGGACTTCCGGACAACTCTGTCCTGCTCCTTAGCCCTTAGCTTGCATCCAGTATCACTTACATTCTTAGCTTCCTGACACACTTTGGAAAACAAAATTCTTTAGCAATATAACCAAGCAACCAACTGGGATGTAAACTTGAAGATCCTACTCTCTCAAGCCTGTCGACATGTGAGGAGTATTTCTATAAGCACAAAAATGTTCAATCACAGAGTCAACAAACTCTCTTGTATCTTACAGCACTCTGTAAACATTCAACTACAAGTCCATTTTCAGTGAGAAACCATTCTCGTATTCTTTCCTTGAAAAAGACCTCATGCAAGAAACTGATAACAGCATCAGTTGTGGGTTCACTCTAGAAATTTACTTCAAGTCACTTCGTAAAGTGGACAACCGGTACTAGGGCATACCATAACGAAAGGGACATATAAAATCTAGTCCTAGTTTTTGCCAAGCCAACAGCAGTTTTTGCAGGGAGATGCGTCCCTTCCCACATATTGACAACATTCAACTACAAACTGTTCCACGTTACCATCCATCTTGGATTGCCAATATGCTTCTGTAATGCACCTTTAGGTCAAAGTCGACCTCAAATGACCCTTGTGGGCAACCACCATAATTCTCTGATAAAAACTCCTAGGCTGGACCAGTTTCACAACTCGAAAAAGTAACCCATTCACTTCTAACAATTTATTCCCTCATTACCTCTTTTCCAATAAAGTTGTAGATTTTGAGTTTAGGATAGTCTCCCTAGGCCACCTCTTCGACAAACACTGAAGAACTAGTTGCAACTTAGGATCATGATTAACTTCTAACCTCCACTGTTCTTCACCACTGCATACTATTGCATCAAACTCAATAGCAGCAATGTTGCATACTTTGCAGTCGCAGCTGCTGCCAATATACAGTGGCGGGGCAGCGGTGATTAATAAGAAATAAAAAATAAAAAAAAGACTTACCTGATGCTGTCGGCTGCCTCATGCCTCGGTGCTCCTCTGCTCTCCTGATCCCAGCAGTCCCTGGGACACCATCACAGACTCCCCCTATAATCCAGATGCTGCTCTCATGCTATTAACAAGCATGAGAACAGCGCTAGGGTAGCCAAAGTGGGCTGGTTTGAGGCTTGCTCAGGCAGAGGGAGTCTGTGCCATTTCTCCATCCAGCTGTGGTGCACAGCTGGGTTGGAGAAATCTAAGTACACATGTCGGTTTTGCCGTCCTAAGACGGCCGGACAAACCAACACTTGCACTTACAGTGCCCACCACTCCTCCTCCCTGCCACGGCCTGGCGCCGCCCCTGCCTACCCAAGCATGGCTCACAGACTCATCTAGTCACACAAAAAATAAAATGATAATACATTTTTTTTATTATCATTTTATTTTTCAACTGCTGGCTTTAAGCAGTGGGGCGATGCTCCTTCGCCATTACGGAGGAGCTGCAGCGGATACTTTGATGTACATCACTGATTCATCGCAGCCATCATCAATCGGCAACCAAGATAAATAATATGCTCGTACTTTTTTGGGACCAAAATTGTACTCTATTTTAAAATTGTACCCCAGCAGCTTGGTGGGTAACCTAGCCAGCCGGGCCATTGTTTTCTTCATTTAACTGCAGATAAAATGTCTACTAAAGCATCTAATTTTATGACCAATGGTCATAAATAAGCCTTGAATTCCTTGTCACTCCAGACACATGCCAGCATTTCTCTTTCAATTACTGACTACCATCGTTTAATCAGACCCAAAGTTCATAAAGCAAAGCCAATAGTGTATTCTTTGTGATCTTCAACTTGAGTTAAACCTGCACCCAGGCTATAAGTACCGAAATCAACAGAGACATGACTGGTGAGTGCTTCTATGAATGGCTAAAGAGCAGGAGCTTGAGAAATCTTGTCTTTTATATCAGTTAACACTTTTGCACACTTTTCATCCCATTCAAATACATCATACTTTTTATGCAGAGATCTAAGCATCTCTAATGTATCAGAACACCCTTTAATATATTTTGCTTAGAATTCACACATTCCGAGAAAAGAGCGTAGCTGCTCTCTGTCAGTGGGAGATAGGGCTTTGATAATACAGTCTACCAACACTGGTCTAGATCTGACACCATTTTTAAACAGGACAAGACACACGTTTTGTATTTCTTTCTTTTTTAAGGTACACTTTTCTTTTCTTAAGGTTATACATTTATTCTTGCGAAATTTCCAGGACCTTTTCCACAGTCAGATCACGTTGTTGAATTGTACTGCCCAAAATTAATATATCATCCTGGAAAGCTGCTACATTGGAAATATTCTGTAGTATTTCTGATATCACTCTTTGAAATGCTGAAGCCATTGATGCTAACCCAAAAGGCATGCAATAAAACTGACAAGTGCCTTTATGAGTTATGAGAGCAGTAAAATGTCATGAACTAGTTTCAGCATAATCTGGTGATGGGCTTCTTTCATACCTAGTTTTGTGTACCATGAGGCTTGTCCAACTAAACTCGGCATGTCTTCAATATGAGGAAGCAGAAAACCTTCTACCCAAATGACATCATTCAGGCTCCTAGATCTATGCAAACTCTCAAATCACCAGTTTTTGTGGTGCTAAAAACAAAGTGTAGAAAGCAATATGGTAGTGTAAATGGGTTCAATTCCCCCTTGCTTTAATATATGATCAATTTGTTTTTCCAAATCTCCACAGACATTGAATGTATATTCCTATGTTTATGTTTACAGGGAAGCAAGGGGCTGGTCAGATTTGATTTTGATTACTTATTCGTAACCCTGTATAGTACCAAGACTATTAAAAAAGACACTTTTGAATTTGTCAAACCAGGATTGAATAATATGGTCTTCCACAAACAAAACTTGAACCTTTTCCTCTGGCCTGAGAACCATTTTGAAGTCTACCTGATGCCACCATTCGAGAACATTTAGCACATAAGCTTTACCACATGTACTGTGATCTTTGAAGAAAGATAAGCCCAAAAGAACACTATAATTTCCATTCTGGTTCCCTCAAATGCCACAGTTGTGACATTAGAGGAAAGTACAATCCCTGCTTCCAACAATTCTCAGAATGTGACAAATTAAATCTATTGATTTACCATCCACCAATACGTTGATGTAGGGATGTTAACACCTTTTAACTATTTCAACTGAACAGTTGCTTTAAAGTCAACTACTAGAACTAATTCTTTTGCTCAACACTATTAAAACTGCTTTGGGCATCATCATCTAAAACACAGTAGACTTCAACTCTTCTTCTACCCCTGCATATTTTGCTGAAATATCCAGATTTCCCACATTTGTGATACACTTGTCCATTTGCTGGACAAATGAGATAATGTGCTACATTAAATGAATAACCACACTTGTAACTAACCAGTCTATTGTAATTTTGTCTGAGTGGTGGTTTAGATTTGTTTTGACCTCTAAATCTGAATATCCTGACATACTGAAGAGGTGTGACCGTAATTTCTCGGGTGATGTGAACATGTTTGATTACCACAAGACATGTGGAAGCTAAAACACTAACTTGAAAACATCAAAGATGATTCATAAAACAGGTTTGTAATTGTTTTGCATTCTCTTGTAACTTTTCAATGCTATGAGCAATATCTAACACTTTCCCTAGTTTTGGAGTTTAGCAAGTTAATAAGCGTTCCTGTATGCTTTTTGAGCTACATCTGGCTACCAATTGAGATCTGTTGAATTGAGGTGAATCCCTCAAATTCATAATCTTTAGCTAAAAGTGTTAGGATTGTAACAAATGATTCAATCCACTATTAGCCATAATGTCTTGTCCCCTCCCACCGGCATGTCTGACACACAAGACCTCACAGAGCACTATTTTAGCTCTATGTCCAACATCCTGGACTCCATTGCCCTCAAACATTTAAAGAGTCCCAAAAAAAAGATCTAACCCTTGGTTCAACTGTAGCCTTAATGAGGAAAGCAGCACCCTCAGACCTGTAGAAAGAGCATGTAGACTGATCCCTTCTCCGACGAATCTCAAACTTCTGCGACAAAAACGTAGCACCTACAATAGGCGCACCAGAAGCTCTAAATCATCTTATTTCCATCAACAGCTTGACACAACAGTTAACCGATCCCAAAAACTCTGAAATTGTCAAAAACCAAATCAAGAGGAACCGCAATCCCCCCGCCTCAGACATGAAAACTCTACCCAACTACAAAACATTTGCCTCTTTCTTTTTTGAGAAACCAAAGTTAATTGACAATGATTTCCCAAAATGCTGTATATCTCCTTCCGATCCAAGCCCCACCTCACTGCACCTCCAAATAACATGAAGTACCCCGTGGTAAGCATCTCCTCAAACCTTAAAATAATGCCTCCTTGTCCATCTTCCAGACATTTAACGAAAATGAAATCTTAAATCTTCTGACATCCATTAAAAACTTTAACCACTTCAATGACCCGCTTTCCTCCAAACTCCTTAATGAGTATGTACACCTCCTGACATCTACATGGCTCCCCTCGCCGCCATCGTCCGACAGCACGGCCTCAGCCTAATCTCCTTCGCCGACGACACCCAGCTCATCCTCTCCCTCACCAAGGACCCCACCACCACCAGACTCCACTTCCAGGATGGAATGCAGGACGTCGCAGCCTGGATGAGCAACAGCTGCCTTAAACTCAACTCAGAGAAGACAGAAGTCCTCGTCCTCGGAACCACCCCTTCAGCATAGAACAACACCTGGTGGCCCACCGCCCTCAGCACCCCCAACCCCCACAGACTCCTCCCTCCCCATGAACCGATAGGTCAACACCGTCACCTCCAGCTGCTTCAACACCCTTCGCATCCTCCGTAAGACTTTCAAATGCATCCCCCCCCCTCCCCGAGGCAAGGAAGACAGTCACCCAGGGAATCATTACCAGCAGACTGGACTACGGAAACGCCCTCTACGCCGGCATCAACAAGTCTCTACTACGCAAGCTCCAGACAATTCAGAACACCGCCGCCAGACTCGTCCTTGGGGTCCCTCGACATGAACACATCAGCCAACACCTACGCAAGCTCCACTGGCTCCCCGTCGAGAAAAGAGTCACCTTCAAGATACTCACCTACGTCTACAAATGCCTACACAACACCGGACCCCAATACCTCAACGACAGAATCACCCTCCACGTACCCAAACGAAACCTCCGCTCCACCAACCTCCTTATCGCCAAAACCAAGCGCATCTGCAGAGCCAAAGCAGGGGGAAGATCCTTCTACATCGCGGCCAAGACCTGGAACGAGCTCCCCACCGACATCAGACGTGCCCCCTCCCTGAACACCTTCAGGAAGGCTCTGAAGACCTGGCTCTTCGACTGAAACGGACCTGCTGACCCCCCCACCCCCCCAGTGCCTTGAGACCCTCACGGGTGAGTAGTGCGCTTATAATCCCCCTGATTGATTGATTGATCCCCCATAAGGACCAGGATTTTCAATGCCTCTCTTACACAAGGCTCCATTCCTAACTCTCTAAAAAGTGGCCAAGTCACCCGTATCCTAAAAGAGCACGACTCTGACCTTTCCGATCTCCTGCATCTGAACTTTAGCCAAACTGTTAGAAAAATATGTTCATCAACAATTCTGCAATCACATTGCTCAATACCAACTCCTCGACCAATGCCAATCTGGTTTCAGTTCAGGTCACAGTACCGAATCTGTCATGATCTACATTGTCGACGATGCTTTATGCTTACTCGATCAAAACAAGTCTTGTTTATTACTCCTCCTTGACCTATCAGCGGCGTTTGACATGGTCAAACATGAGATTCTCATGAACCTCTTAGAACACGGAATGGGTATCTCCGGTACTGTCCTAAAATGGTTCTCCTCATTCCTACAAAACAGATCCCAAAGAGTTCTGATCAACCATGCCCTATGCGACCAGACTCCAGTCACGATCGGCATACCCCAAGGTTCTACGCTTTCCCCCACCTTATTCAACCTGTACATGGAACCCCTGACCAAACTCTCTAACATCTCCTACCATATGTATGCCAATGATATTCAACTTTACATGAAAATTTCCTCACCTGAAGACATCAGCACCATCAATAACACCCTGATAAAAACGCAACATTGGCTGACTCGCAACCACCTCAAACTTAACGCTTGCAAAACCAAATTCATATTCATCTCTCCACCTAATTCCACTTCTAACATCAAAGACTGGCTCCTACTTCTTACAGCCTTGAACTGTACCCCACATATCATCGAATCAGTAAAGTCACTAGGAATAATACTGGGCAATAACCTCTCCATGCGTAACCACATCAGCGACTCCACTAGATGGGCCAATCATCATCTTCACGCACTAAGGAAACTAAAACCTTCCTGCCCATTGCAAATCTCAAAATAGCAGTTCATGCTCTTGTACTTTCCAAACTGGACTCTGGGAATGCTACCCTTGTGGGCCTACCAAAAATAAAACTAGCACCTCTGAGGGCTACCCTGAATGCGGATGCTTGGCTCACCACAGGCACTAAAAAAAACGATCAGATCACCGCTGTCCTGCACTCACTGAATTGACTACCTTATGAAGCTAGGATCCATCTAAAAATTGCCTGCATGACACACAATGTCATTCACCTCACCACTCCGTGCTACCTGGCCCAGAAACTGGTTCTATCTGGAGGAAATAGATATTCTCGTAGCAGAATCTACCTACTGCTGAAACCCCAAAAATTCAGCAAGAAGAAAACCAACAAGCGAACCTTCTCCGGAATTGCTCCTAAAATTTGGAATTCTTTCCCCCAGAGACCAGGACCAACCCATCATTACCCCTCTTCAAAAAACGAAGTAAAACTTTTAGTACTGAATAGACTCCTTCCTCTCTGATGCGGTTATCTGTATTAGCAGGAATTCAGCTGCTGCGATCTATATATTATCTTGTACATTCTCTGTTATTTTCCATTGTACAGCGTTCTGATACCAGTAATGGTCTTGTTCGATCTATATAAAAAGTCTTAAAAAAAATAAAAGGCTTATCCGACTCCTGTGCCCAAGTAAAGAATTCATACAGATAAACAAATACATTCTTTTGTCACTTAAAATACTTTCCCAACTGATTAGTCGCTATTTTAAAATCATCTAGCTCCACTGCATCAAGAGGAACTTTGCAGATAATTGAAATCCGTACTCACAAGGATAATAACTTGTCAGTCCTGTGATAATAAATGAGTGGTCACGCTGGGTTCAAGTTTCTGGAAATAGTCCTCTGCTGTGCCTCTGCTTTGAAACCCTTGTTGCCAAAACTGTAATGAGCTTGCTGAAGGCACTTGTAATTCACTTACTCTGGTTTTATTTAGGCACAGCATGACGGTGCACAAGTTCTCCGCCAGGCCTCCTCCCAACAGCCAGCTCAACTGGCCCTTAATTCTAGGATGACATCAAGATGTTCTGTTCAAGGAACACACTTACATCTGTGCATTTAGTCATCACAGGCGGTTAACACTGCCAATCCATTATAACAGAGCTTAGTGTTAGTGAGACTCACTCATGGCAGAAGTATATAAACCAGGCAATCTAAAAAGCAACAAAACCAGGGGGATTAAATGGGTGGAACTAATTTCTCAAGTAACCATAACCTACCTACCTCTAAAACGACGTGGCTTGGGGATAAGGCAAGGACAGCTCAATAGTGGCTGCCATTCTCTAAGACCTGTATACCCTTTTGGTTTTATTGCCTTTTCAGCTGAGCTACTGCAGTTGAAGGACAGGGCTAAATCCCTAGTACATACTTTTGAGAAGAACCAGCTGCTGAGGTGTCTGACTACTATGTGCTTTTGCTCCAGGAACAGCGACAGAACAAACCTGCTCTCCAAAGTATTCAGATGGGAGGAGGTGGTACAGTAAACAAAGAAAATATTCAATGAATGTGAGAAAGGTACAACTCTACTGACGGTATTAGCCTGAAACCCTCCTAAACAGAAGAAGGTATAGTGGTATACACCTACAAACAGGAAGCAGGTTTTTTTTTCTTTTTTTTTAAATTAATCAACATCACCCCATCAACCATTATCCAAGGTCATCTAAACTGATGCTTTCTGGATCATTCCACCCCAGACCTTTTCTAAGAATTTTTACATAGGATAGCTACATGTTGTAAATGGAGATTCCATAGAAGAATGGCCTATATCGCTGCATCTTGCCTTTATTAAAATGCAAAGAGAATCTGAAAGAAACAGTATATAATGAACTTGAGCTGGGGACGAAGAAGGCCAGGGACTCAACACTAGTGCATATTTCTGCCAGAATGCCAAGTACACTATCACTGCATAGATATCCACACAGGAGAAAGCGACATGTCTGAACTGACTGGGTAAAGGGTGGTTATGGCATCTGCAGCACATAAAGGTTGGAAATGTTGAAAACTGAATGACAGCTTTTGAGAGCAGTCTTGGCACCTTTTAGCTCAGATGTTAAAGACAATAAACTGAAAATGCTTTTGACTCATCCATCCAACATGGGGAAGCAGGGCCACGCTGGAGGGGAAGAGCTCAGAATGTTTTCACTGCATTATCAAATACACACTGGAGCTGGAGATCAATTCTGAGAGATGTCTAAATACAGAGTGATCAACAAAGGTGATGGGTAATAGCTGGTGTCTGACAGAGGGAGAGAGCGATTTCAAGGAAGCAGTGCTGAGATTAATTTCAAATACAGTCATCCTAAATTGAGGTAGCCATCAAATACAAATTAAATCAATGGCATTCCAAACATAAGCATCAAGTGAGAAACAGAGGGGATTGTCACTGCATTGGTAACCGTTTGGAATTGAGACCTTCCAGAGGACATACAAAATACTTTCTGAGAAAAGCCAAATAAGAGATTCCAGGGCCCTTTTGTTCTAGAGTGGCAAGGAACAGGGAGGCAGCGAAGTTGAAAAAAGAGTTATTAGGATTGAAATTATAGCGCCTGGTACCGCAGCGGCTACAAATTCCAAGAATAAAAAAAAAAAGCAGCAGCATCCTCCTTCCACTACAAATGACCACTGCCTGTTCCAAATTACCCAACATTTCCAGAATCTCTCACTGATGTAAAACATTCTAACATTTTATGAAGGTAGACACTGCGAACAATACCACACACCTTTCCCTCTTACAAAAATAAAGGGAAAAAAACGAATGGGCCATGAAACAAAACAAGTAAACAGGACATTCTTAACAAGATTTGTATGATACACTATATTATGACTTTACAATAGGAAATAACATTGAAGTCAAGGCAAAACGTTACATTAAAACATTGTCACTTTTAGGGGAATACACTTAGGTCTTTTACTACAGCTCAGCGCATCATCATCGTAAAACCCGCCACACATAGTGATAGTTGGTCGGTCTGGATGTGACAGAGATCCCGGCACATATTGCTCATGCCCCATCACGTGCTCCCCAAAACCACCAAGCCCCTGAACACCCAAATTAAAGAACACTCCACTTGAATCCTCTTTTTAACAGCCACAGCACACTTCTCCTGATCACAACAAACAAGACACCCTGCCAAGATTCTAGACAGTACCACCCAAAACCCTCACAGCACCATTCAGTACTATCACAATCTTAATTGGACCTGACCAAACCTCCCACACCCTGCCAGCATTTTTAATCTTAGAAATTTCCCCTGTCACACTGTTCAAGAATTATAGCACTTTCTCCTTCACTCCAGCTACAAACCCATCCTAGGTTTATGCTCATCAACTCTATCCCGTACTTCTTGGTATATGGTGCCTCTGTAATTTGCTGTTCAGGCACTGTGAAGCTAACCTGGTGCCCGATTTTTACCTTTTTAAAAGTTCAAAATAATAATATCCAGTAATTGAATTAGTTGTACTATACAAGAGCAGCATGGGCATACTTGCCATATTCCACTCAGTGCCCCCGATTATAGCTAATTGCATTGACTCATTGACCAAGCTACTGAAACGTTCAACTATCATATTCACGTCAGGGTGATATAAAGCAATCTTTTGTGTTGCAACCGCTACCTTCTCAAATAGTCCCTGAATTTGGCACTGGCAAACTGGGTCATGTTGGGAGACATGATACTCAAGAATACCCTCACTACAAAATACCTCTTCCAGGAAGTTAATGTTAGTGTCAGAAGTTGTGGCCACTACCAATTTCACTTCTGGCCACCTCAAATAGTAGTCTACAAGCACCAAGGCAAAAATTACTGTTCTACATGGAGCCTGGTGCGGTCCCATTACATCAATAACCAGATTCTTGCATGCTCCCTCTGGATGTGCAACTGGGGAGGGTGGGGCAGAATAGGATTTTATTGATTTGTCACTTTTGTTACACAAATCACATTTCCTGACAGCCCTTTCAATCACTTTGCCAAGTCCAGGCCACCAAAAATACTTTATTCGTCCCGAACATTTACAAATGGCTGTCTCCAGGTGGCTGTGCTGAAGCTCCATAGCTTATGGGAAGGAATTGCTTTGTCAACTCTCATCAGCACACCATCAATCCAGGCTGACTATCCTTGCATATTGAAAAAAGATTTGGCTTTACCCACTAACTTCATTCCCTTTGGCCATCCCTCTTTGAGATACCTCTTGACCTCTTCTAGGACAGGATCACTATGACTGGCTATAGCCCATTCCTCTTCTGTCCAAGTTTTTCATGTCTCCAATTCATTCATCGTGACAAACTCTGAAATGTTATACAAGACCTCACACTCCATCTCTTTCATTTCCAAGCCAGCCTCAGGCAGGGGCACCGTGATATACAAATCAGCCTACTGATTCCTCTATGCAGCCATTTATTGAATCTGAAACTGAATATTCTGCAGTCTAGAGGCTAGTATGGTTAATCTATCCATCAAAACTCTCCCACTGCCAGGAGAAAGCATGTTCACTGTGTTCATTGATGGCTTGTGGTCTGTCCTCAAAAGGAATTTTGTCCCCAACAGAAACATGTGCAGCTCAACATCTCTCTTTCTGTCACTGAATAGGTTCTCTCAGAATCATGCAAAACTCTTGAATCAAACTCTTGAATCATATGTTAGAACTCATTCTCTATCTAACCTACCACTAAAGGCCTCCAGCAAGGAGCACACACACTCACATTTAGGCAACTCAAATGTTCTCTTCTGGCTCTCACACCATTCAAACTTCAAGTTTTTCTTTAATAATACCTTCAGTGGACTCAATTTTGCAGAATAATCTTCAACAAACTTTGTGTAAAATGCAGTGAGGCCAAGAAATGACAATTGCTCCTTAGTTGTAGGTTTAGGGGGCTCCAAAATAGCCTGGACCAGGCTATTTTGTTAGGTTTAAACTTATTGGCTATTTCTGAAATGCAATGGTTTCATCTAAGCCCTCCAAAGGGTCCCTCAGAATCCTCTAGAAAACTGGAGCAGCATTAGCAACAACAAAAGGCATGCAATTGAACTGGAACATGCCCTCTGGCATCACAAATCATGTGTGATGCTTGGAGCTATCATTCAACACCAGCTGGCCAAGCCAAGTGTTAAGAAAGTTGCAGCTGCTCCCACCGTTGAAAACATTATATGCGTGTAGGGTAACAAGTGTCACTCTACGCATACTGCACAACTCAATACAGAGACACAAATCTGCTGAGATTTTTAACAAAAAAACTATGAGAGCTAACCACAGTGATGTCCCTACAGGCAAAGGCACCACTTCATCTTCCAATCTTATGCAGTGGGTGGAAACTTTGTATTTTCCAAATTTACAATGAAAACCAATTTAAACTCCCTCTGTATCACATGGACATACACATTCATTGTAGCAGCATCTATGCACTGAGATTCATCATGAACATCATCGACAGTATAGATAGGATTATCTGTCCTGAGGTCCAGTCTGATGCTCATATATTCCTGATGTGGCCAACCTAAACTGCCCCCCCCTTGTCAGAGCCATAACCTTTTCCCTGGTCCTGGTACCCTTGAAACCCATGTTACACCAAAATTAACCTAGTATATGTATTATGTGCCCAGTATACTGTCCTGGGAATATGTCTGTAGGGAGACAGACCCCCAAATCCTGCACCAAACTCATCCCAAGGATGGTATACCAGGTGCAAAAGTCAACCATAAGTTGTACCTGAACACCATCTAGCAAAATCATACATTTGGGCAACCCCTTGCCTTTCCTCTACATGCCTACACTTAGGACAACATTCAGATTCATGTTAGTTTTCCAGTGACACTGGTGATGAATTTAAACGAATTCTGCGACCCATGCAAAGATGGCCAAAGTGTCCTTTAGTTTTGCAACTATTGCAACATTTGCCAACAGCTGGACAGTTCTACTTAACTGCTACTACCACACATATGCTGAAAAGCACAGCGTTTCTCCATTTTTTGTTGTTGTTCTGATCCAGATTGACCCTCCTACTAATAAAGTTCAGTTCCAAATTTGTGCCACTTGGCTCTTAGATTTCTTCCACAAAGTTCTCTGACTATTCTATCCTTTTGCAAAATCCACTGCTTCCATAAGTGTGAGACTGGGTGTAGCCCATTGCCACTCTTGGGTTTTCTTGCTTTTGCAACACTTCAATGGTTAGTTCTGTAACAGTTGGTTGTAATCAATCTTTTTGAACTCACAATTTTCTGCCAAAGTCCTGAGAGCAGTGACATAGTCCTCAGTGCTCTCCTTCGAGCCGTATATTGTAGAACAAAATTTGTACCATTCCATAAGGCTGTTAATCTTGTGACCATATCTGTTTTCCAAATGTTTCAGAGTAATCAAAAACATTTAGATTAGCAGTATTATTGAATGCAGGTAACAACTTATATTGCTTCAAGCCTTTGCATCCCAAGCACTTTTCAATCGGACAATTTCTTTGGGGAGTCCATTCATCACCTTCGAGCACCTCAACATATGCCAAAAGCAAGATTCCAAAGGTCGGTGGTATAGAAATAGGTAAACTGGCGCCACTCAGGTGATGTCACACAAGTATCTACACATAGAACAGTATTAGATAACGGTGCTGCAAGGTGAAGAGAACCACCAGCCTTCCAAAATTTGTGGCCTAGGCCAACACAAGACGTAAATACAATCCCCAGCACACGTCTTAAAGTTTTTAGAAAAACACAGTCATATGCGATAGTACACGCAATTCAGAAACACAGTAATCAAATTCTTCCTTTTATTCTTTTCCTCTTTTGTTTCTTTTTTTTCAAAAAGGTTCTCAGCCAGCCAACACGTGTTTCGGCGCCACACTGGGAAAGTAGTCCAGCGACTTTTTCAAGGCTTCAATGTCACTTGTCCAGAACTATTTCTATTGTGGTGATAATTCCATCCCATAAGACGGATAAAGAAGAAATTCGCTTTGTAAAAAATTCACAACCAAGTTTGTTGAAGATCCTAATCCGATCTTTATCACCATATCAGTGGACGTACAGTAAAAAGGTGTCCTTTAACCACTAGCAATCTCCCGTCCCGTTAGAAGAAAGCTATCGTCCGTATCTCTATTTCCCCAACGTGTCCTCGAGGACAGCTAGACGAATCACAGCATTACCCTTAGCACAGAGGCGAATGGTCCTCTGATGGATCTTTCTAAGCCGATAGAAAGGGTGGGAATTAGGATGTCCAAAAACACAATGTTAACCACCCAATGAGAACCTTTAATTGATGACTAACTCACAAGTTTGAAATGAGGTTCAAATACACTACATTCAGGACCATACTATAAAAATAAAGTATCGCAATGGGTAGACCCAACCTCCTAAAGAAATGAAGTCTAACTAGAATGATACACACTAGAAGCTATGCTATTGCGACACAGTATAAAAGAAGCAAATCTTGATATTCTGAAAAGATTAGCTGATTCTCCCTGCAAAGCATTTAGATCAAAAGGGTTATTTAGCTCAGTTTTAAATAAAGAACATTAGGACACAATAGTAAACTCAGGCAATTTAGATAGTTTAGTTATTGTATTAATGTTCCAAAATTGATGCAGATAAGGAATTTCTTAAGCATTTCAGTCAAGAATATTAAAGCATGTAGTAAAAAACTACACATTTAGTAAGAGGTTCAAATCCAAATAGGATGGTTTAAAACAAACATCAGATACGAGGTTACAGATTCCTACCACCATTAAAGGCAGAAGGATAGTTCAATTCTCTTTAACAGCAACTAAAGATTTAAAGCAAAGAAGTAAAAGGAATCAATTTTAAAGCCCTGTCTGGGCGAGTCCATGAGCATGGGCAAAAAGGGGAAATAAAGCAAAAATCAATTAGTTTGGCAAACAAGGATTCCAGGTCAACTGCATAAGAGCAGCTACATCAGCAAAAAGGCAGTCCAAGATAGAGATTTAAAGGATGATTATAAAATAATAGGAAAAGAGTTCCGTTCTCTCCCAAAGGAAGAGAAAGCTAAAACTGACACAATGAATCAAAAGCAAATAGGTATGGCGCTGAGTGGATGTGTGTCCAATAGAAAGAAAAATAACAGCGTTGTGTTGTGGTGTTGTCCCTCCTTTGTGGTCTCTTCTTTTATAGTCCTTATGACACATTAATGAAGTGCGTCAATCCACTAGTCAGTCTGTCATATGATTAGTTTATGTATGTAGTCACCAAATACATTTTAGTTACTCCTTCATTCTTTCCCAAGCACTACATGTGAATGACTTGGCTTTCTGGGCCTCACAGGTTTGTCAATGGTAAGAAATATACAATGTAACAGGCTATGGCATTGGGTTAGAGTTGATTTACCCACCGAGCTGTCTCACAGTGAACTTTGAAAGAATGTCGTTCGTATGTAAAATGAAACATGCACAGAGCAAATAATGTAACATTTGCAGACATGACAATGAAGTAATATGCTTTCTAAGGGAACATTTGCATCTCAAGAAAGAACATGTTTGAAGCTTAAAATGCATAAATCAGCTTTAAATGAATTAAACTTAATTGGAATCAAATATAATGCATCAAATCATCATTTCATGATTAGAGACTAATGATAAATGTTTCAAAAATGTTCAACATCCATACATGTAAATTATTCTTAAAAACCATTTTACTAAAATTGTTTCCTAATTTTTATAGTCATTAGGGTCTCTACTATCATATCTGTAAGTTTACATTTCCTAACTACTTTTATCGCATAATTGCACCACAATCTATTTATAATGCATTTGCGATGAAAGGCAACAGAACTGTTAGGCATCATCATTAGATTCATTATTTTTTCATCATAAGCATTATAACTATTAAGCAATGTATTTTCTCCCTTTTTTTTTTAAACTCTTTCAGGGACGCTTTTACTGTGCTGTTACTTTCCTTGGCTCTATTGCTGTATCACTTTGTTCATTTCGTGCGGTGTGCACATTCAGAATTTGTAAAAGTGTCATGTAAAGTGTTTTGAAATTTTAGCACTATCACCGGAAAGCCCCATCGGAAGAGCAGAGACATAAAATGCCGGCACAATGCTGGCCAACGAGCTGTGCTTTCACAAAGCCATGAAAACCTGTCTGTTTTAGCTTCGATCTTTTAGCAGACTGATCTTCCCTCGATTTTCGGTTTTCTATGCTCCCTCTCTCTCCTAGCGCTGGGATGCCTCCAGGTCGCCATGTGCTCTATAAATCCTATGATAGAATAGAATAGTTCTCTTGCTCCATCGGTCTGAACAGCCAGACTTGTCATTAGTGTCAGACTGAAGAATGGCACTACGCTTGGACCAAAAATCCAGGTAAGGGATACTGGAGCACAACAGCAAATTTCAGGTATCCAAAAAGGAATGGCAGCAGCAGTAAATCCCAGCCTTTTCCTCCAACTCTGAGTGCTACTTGTTCAAACCACACAATATTCCTAGAACCACTAGCTGAAGCAAAATATTCTAATATGCTATGAAGAAACAAGCTGAACACAATACCACACAAAGAGTCCTGCTAAATTGAAAAAAACAAGTCTTTACTGCCAATCAATGCATCAAAAGAGTTTGTGATACAAGGAGGGGAATGATGCTGGTTGAGTGAGAAAAATGTTGTTCTATTGTACGTAAATAACCCATTTGATGATAATTATTTTAGTACTCACAAACAAACAACTGGCACATTAGGGGTTATTGCTGTTTCACATTGCATATCAGTGTTATTCAGATCTGTGCAGCCTTACGTGATACTAAATTGCTTGCCAAATAGGGATTATAACTCCCAGAGTTTATCTATAATCCTATTGTGTATCTGCTGTGTGATAGAGCTCTTGTCAGTGCTATTCTTCAGAAGATTCCGGAGTCAACCACTGCTTAGTGCCTGTGATGGGATCAATGGAATGTTGATGCTGAGGTGAAGAGTAGATGTCCAATGATGCTCAGGTGGAGATGAAGATGTGTGCCTGAAGAGACAGGAGGACAGGGAATCCAATAGGGATGAAGGCCAGAATGCTGCAGTGTTTTACAGGTAACCTGGGTAGAAGCTTCATACAGTTGAGTCCCTAAGGTACCATGACAAACCAGCAAACCTTGACTGAGGTCGCAGGGACCTTATATAGTCTGCTATTGGATGGTAAATGTGTGCACTGATTGGTGGTTGCATCTGGTGTTTCTATTGGATTAAGGTTAGTGTTCTCATTGATTGGTTATTTGAGGGTTCTGATTGGTTCCTGGGTCAGTGATTCTATTGATGTAGGGCTTAGGGTTAGTGATCTGATTGGTGGATAGGTTTAGGGTTTCGGATTGGTTCCTGGGGCTGGGCTTTCTATTGGACGTAGGGCCTAGGGTTTCCTGTGTGATTGGTTGCTGGGACTAGGGCTAGGGTTAGGCTTTCTATTGGATATAGGGCTTAGGGTTTCCTGTGTGATTGGCTGCTGGGACTAGGGTTGGGACTAGGCCTAGGGTTAGGTTTTTTATTGGATTTAGGGTTTAGGGTTTCTTGTGTGATTGGTTGCTGGGAACAGGGTTGAGACTAGGGTTGGGATTTAGGCTTTCTATTGGACGTAGGGTTTAGGGTTTTGTGCCTGATTGAGTGCTTGGACTAGGGCTATGATTGGTTGTAAGGTCTTGGTCTCCTATTTGTCCTAGGGTTTAGGGCTAGTGTGATTGGTTAGGGTTAGGGCTAGGGTTCCCATTGGCTGAAGGGTTCACCTGACTACTAGGGCTCTAAAAGGCCAAGGCTTAGGGCGTCTCAGCCCAGGCGTCGAGGCTAAGGGTGGAGAGGACAAGGGTGAGTGCCTGTTTGAGCCTGTTAAGGGTGGAGAGGACAAGAGTGAGTTTGAGCAAAGTCGGGACTAGGGCTAGAAATGCTGCCCATTTTCTCATTCTTCAGCACACACCCTACTCCATCCACATCCACGACCAGAGTAACACACTCACACCAAATGTACTTCACTCATTTACTACAAACTAACCCTATGCGCAATCCAATAGCTCAGCACACACTACTAAACCACACAAACCACACCTATATACCGTTCTATCCCAGCTACCACACATTTCTACCATCACCTACGAACGAATATACGACTTTACATCGCGGTGTTTACACTGCGATACCTTTACAACGCAGGCATTACAACGCAAGTCGTTACAACGACTTGCGCTGGAGGGCGCTGGACTTAGGAATAGTATGATTTACTATTCCAACTCCAGCCTACGTTACAGTAGGGAAGGTGTTGGAATAGTAAATCATACTATTCCTTAGCTTAGAGCGCCATCCAGCGCAAGTCATCATAATGACTTGCGTTGTAATACCCGCGTTGTAAAGGTATTGCGGTGTAAACACCGTGATGTAACCGATGTTTCCCCCTACGAACAGTACACAACTCTATCCTATACCACTAACCTGTAAACTCATCACTAACACAACCCAATTCCACACCATACTTAACTACAACCCATCCAGACACACACTCCCACTCTAATTACCCCTAACAGACCCCCTTTTATCACTAACAAACCTATACTCAGCCCTCCATCATTTTTCCGACCAACACCCTCCTCTTCTTTCTACAACAATAACACAACCGCACAACACATACACTCCATGGCACCACACAATTAAACTCTTGCAGCAAACAAGTCTAAGAAAAGCACTCTTAACTCTACTTCATCCCCTCCTACACACAACATACACTCTACTCACAAACACATCACCACCCCCTTTACCTTACAACTTCCACTCGCAAACAATACTATACAAACAAATCCATCTCATAAAACGAATACACCAGCACCTCTTTTCACTACTCCTCAAAAACAAAACATATCATGCACAGCAGCACAACAAAATCTCTCAAGCGCAACACCTCATAATACTTACCGACACAAAGTACAAACATACACTCACTTTTCAAACTACACAATTGAACAAACTCAAATGCCAATCTTTCTTTCTTCTACCACATCTAACACACATACAGGAACACAGCAACTCTCTTCTAACCGCCTCTCATCCATTGGACAATTTAGAACCTTACTACATGACCCACATGCTGCACCACCACCACTGACTCATACACCTTCCGCCCTAAACAATATAAGCAACGTGCCACACCTCACAACTTCGCTTCTCCATGTCTACTGCACAACAAGGTTACACCACAAAAACATTGCATCACACCAACTCACTCTCAACCACTGTCTCCACCACCTACACATGCAGACCCATCAAAATGCCTTCTTAGCCTGCTGGATGAGGAACACAATATAGAACAGCTACACTATTGCTATCCTCATACAGCTAATACCAGCACTAAGAACACACCTGCTACATACCCACAAAATACTGATCACTCTTCTACAAAACAAATTTACACTGTCGCCAAAGCACATTCTCTAAACTGTCTACTAATAAATGCTCGATCGCTCTCTAAAAACAAACATCACATTTACGACCTTCTCACTGATGCAAAACCAGACATACTATTCATAACTAAATCATGGTTGGGAGTTGATATTGATCCAGTCCTGCATGAAGCCGTTCCTCCAGCCTATCAAACAATCACCAAAAATCGTATAGGCAAAAAAGGAGGTGGCCTAGCTGTTGTGTTCAGGCAAACATTACATATCCCTAAAGTGGACAACGTCTCCATAAAAGATTGTGAGGCCCTTTTCACCAGATGCAATCCTACACCATCTTCCTCCTGTAACTTCCTGCTCCTTTACAGACCTCCACCTAGCCAGGCGACATTCCCAGACACACTTCTAGACACAGTTTCAAACCTGATAACACTACACTCCAACCTATGCGTTCTGGGTGACCTCAACATTTGGTTTGACAAACTCAATATGCCCAATCCAAAAACAATAATCGCTGGCCTAGACACACTGAACCTGCATCAGATCGTCCACAAACCCACACACAACATTGGACACACCCTAGATGTCATTTTTGGTAATACCGAACTAGTTACCTTTCAAACTTTAACTCCAGTCACATGGTCAGACCACAATTTGCTTTCTTTCCAACATAAAACAACACTAAGCGACGCACCTAAAACCACCTTACGTGCATCCACCTATCAACCATGGAACAAACTCAATTTGGAACACTTAAAAACACAACTAAAATTCAGTACAGATCTGGAAACAATAATTTCTGCTCAAAAAATATATGAGTGGCTACAGGAAGCCTTTGATATCTTGATACCACTCAAAACCACACAACAGAACAAAAGAAAACAAGCACCTTGGAGAAATACAGAGATAAAAGACATAGAACAACAAATTAGAAAGCTGCAACATGCCTGGCTCAAACCAAATGCCAATCAAGACAAACTTTGCCTACAGAAAGTTGACAGATTATACAAGTCAGCTATCAAAAAAGCAAAGAAAACGTACTATTCAGACAGAATTCAAAATGCTAAATGTGCAAATAAGGAATTCTATAAAATACTCAATGAATTTAGTAAACCGAATTGCCTAGAAGAAGCTCATACCATTACTCAAGATTTCGCAGACAAACTTGCAAATCATTACACGGACAAAGCAGACATGTTGGACTCATACTTAAAACAGAGACAAAGCACCAGCACTGACCCGTTTACAAAACAACAATCCAAGAATACTCTAACCCAGCCTCTCCGTTCCTTCCAACACATTACACACAGTGAATTTATGGACCTGGTCAAAGCAAGCAGGCCTGCCGGCAGCCCTTGTGACCCATGTCCAATGCAAGCTATCAAGACAATTCTTCTAACAACCTCTGCTGCCACTCCAGTAAGAAGAATCATCAACGATTCCGTAACTACCGGAATATTTCCAGAAGAACTCAAAAACTCATGCATACGCCCATTACTGAAGAAAACAAACTTGGACCCGCTGAACCCTGACAACTACAGACCCATTACGAATCAAGCTTTCCTGGGCAAACTTATAGAAAGAGCAGCGTTCGCCCAGATGTCACAATACATTGAAGACAATGCCATACTTTCAGACTTTCACATGGGATCCCGTCCGGGAAGAGGCACAGAATCTGCCCTCCTTGCCATCTGGGATGGCCTGAATAACACAGTTGACCGCAACTGGGTTGCTGCGCTACTTCTCTTGGAGCTCTCAGCAGCCTTTGACACGGTTGACCTTAACACTCTGATACAAAGACTCTACAAAGCCGGCATAGAGGAGACTGCTCTAGACTGGATCGCATCCTACCTTCGCATCAGAACTAATGTCATCTATACCCCACCTTTCGCGTCCAAACCGTACTCCACAAAAGCAGGGGTCCCTCAAGGCTCTATCATCTCACCCATGCTTTTCAACATCTACATGAAGTCATTACCGATACTGATCACTCAATTTCACCTCACGTGCTATAACTATGCAGATGACAAGCAAATACTCTGTCAACTGGAATGCCCCCAAGACATTGGAAACTTGCCAATTTTCAGTTGTCTCAGAGCCGTGGATCAATGGATGATGTGGAGCCATCTCAAATTGAATGCTTTCAAAATGGAATTACTCACTTTTGGCAATTGGAAACATTATGGCCCGCTCGCCGCCTGGCCTGATGAACTGGGATCACTGCCTAAAGTGTCGAAGGAAGTAAGAAACCTCGGAATGACCATGGACTCCAAGCTATCAATGGATGCCCAAGTGGACAAACTAGCAAGATCAAGCTTTGTTACTATAAAAACTCTGCGACGAATCTTCCCCCATTTGGGATTTCCACATAAGGTCCAACCTACCATCTCCCTTGTTCTGTCCAAACTCGATTACGCCAATAACCTCTAACACGGATCACCTTTAACAACCATGAAAAGACTACAACGGAGTCAGAATAAAGCTGACAGACTACTCTTACATATCAAACCGCGAGACCACATCTTCTCTGCCTTGAAAGCCCTGCATTGGTTACCGGTTGCCAGAAGATCCACGTTCAAGCTGCTTTGTATCACCCACAAAGCGATACATGGAACGGGACCGCTCTTCATCAGGAATAAAATTACTAAACACATTCAACAAAGGAACCTCCACTCTAGAGCGGCACCTCGCCTCAAAATCCCAAGATACAAGAAAAAAACCATGGGTTGCACATCCTTCTCTATTCAAGCAGCCAAACTATGGAACTCTTTTCCCCCCCAACATAAGATCAATGGACAACCACCTTATCTTCAGAAAACTACTCAAGAATTGGCTCTTCCCGGGGTAAAGACAAAGACCCAAAACCCCGCGGCAGGGTAAGATGGACCGTTATACTAAGGTTATTACCCCCCCTCCGGAAGAGCGAACGGCCGTCCGCTCGGATACTGACACTCTCCTCCAGGCGATCCACTCCTCCAGGGCAGCGTTCGAGGGGAAAATAGGAGCTGTGGGCTCGGAGGTGACGCTCCTGAGGCAAGATCTACAGAATTTGGCCGCTAGGGTCACAGAGACGGAGACTAGGGTGGGAGAGGCGGAAGACACACTGCAAGATCTACGTAAAGGCATGGCGGACTTGCAATCCTCACACAAAGACCTACAGTGGCGTGTGGACGATGCGGAAAACAGGGCACGTCGCAATAACCTCCGCTTTGTGGGTTTGAGGGAAGGAATTGAGGGAACAAACATGTTAGAGTTCCTCCACTCTTGGCTCCTGCGCATCTTTCCGACTGACAAATTTTCTACATGCTTTGTTATAGAAAGAGCCCACAGGGCGCTGATGGCCCGACCACCCGTGGGAGCACAGCCAAGGCCTGTCATAGCTCATTTTTTAAACTTCCTGGACAGAGACATGATCCTTAGGGAAGCCAGGAAGCTTGGAGAGATCCGGCATGAAAACGCACGCATAATGATCTTCCCTGACTACAGCAGAGAGGTGCAGAAACAGAGATGCACCTTTGACTCAGTAAAGGCAAAACTGCAAGAGCATAAGATCCAATACATGCTACTCTTCCCTGCAAAGTTGAAAGTAATGTTCCTAGGCAGATCCCATTTCTTCAAGACACCGGAGGAGGCGTGGCACTGGCTGGAGGAACGACCTACGCTGGAACGGACGGAGATGCCACCACGTCGCAACCACTCATCAGCGGGAGATGCCATGCGGTCCCCGGGCCCACAAAGGACGTTGAGACCGCGACAGGCCCGCAAAGACCGACTTCAGGAGGCAACCCCCTATGTGCCAAGAGACACTGGCAGACCTCGAAGGCGTAGTGGCCGCTCATTGGACTCCCGCCTCTTGGCGGGCTCCCGCACTCTACGTCTTTCCGATCATCCCGACCCAGACACGGAGGCTGAAACCAGAGACACAACCTCTGGTGAGGAGGAGGACGAGGGACCCTCTCTGCACCCATTGGTGGCCGAAATAGTAGCAATGGAACAAGACGCAGCACCCGACGCTCTGGCATCCCAGGGGGACCCACCGGACTCGCAATCGTGAGCAGGGGCTTAAGAGGTTGACCGTGGACACAGATTGAACCTCCGGAGCATCCATGTTGGACACTCACCCCCCCCCCCACTTCCTTGCTGCTCCACCTGCTGGAACCAGCGGAGTGTGAGAAGACCGTCACTGTATCGCAGGCGACAGGCCTGGAGTGGCTAAGGACTTGGGCTCTTTGTAACCCTGCTTCTTTATTTCCCCTTTATCTTTCTGGTCTTTTCCTTATCTGTCTAGTTTCTCTCTTTCTTGACGCAGAGACTTCGTTTCTTTAGCCATCCACAGTTAGCGGAGGCCTCTTCTCAGAGAACTTTGGGAACGCAGCGAGAGTTGGAACTTGTGGCGTAAGTTGGGTTTGGGAGGGCGATAGACCTCCACCACCCTGAGGCTCATCTTCGAGCGACTGGCGGGGGATGCGACGCCGGGGAGGAGGGAGGTGGGGAGGGGGGTGGGGAATGGGGGGTTCGCAACAGTTTTTATTGTTTGGTTTGTATTGTTTTGTTATGTTTCTTTGTACAGCAGTCACTCACTCACAACAGCGTGCGCAATCACCTACCTCCCCCGCTTGGGGCATACCATAACCCTCCATGCTCATGGGTACAAAGGTTGATCATAGGTGCCCCGGGAATGAGCTGGAGATTAGCCCCTACGCTGTACTCACCTGGAACGTGAACGGTCTGGGAGATAAAATTAAGAGAGGGTTGGTGTCTACATACGTAAAGCGAGTTCACCCAGACGTGGTCCTATTACAGGAGACTCACCTTAAGGGCACCAGGTGCGGGTTCCTGGCGAGGGGAGCCTACGTAGTCCTAGCA
Source organism: Calotriton arnoldi (assembly GCA_963921515.1). Taxonomy (NCBI): domain Eukaryota; kingdom Metazoa; phylum Chordata; class Amphibia; order Caudata; family Salamandridae; genus Calotriton; species Calotriton arnoldi. The sequence continues at coordinate 143,427 of CAWUFW010017206.1, forward strand.
CATGCGGGGTACACCTCTGGTTCTCGGGGGGTAGCTATTCCGATTAAAAAGACCCCCCCTACAAGGTAACACGCACATGGACGGATCCCCAGGGGACATACGTGGGAGTGACAGGTACAAGGGGGAGACGGAGGGTCACTATTGTGTCGGTTTATGCCCCCCCGAAGCTACAGGCAAGGACTCTTCATGGGGTGACCGATATCCTATTGGAGACACCAGGTACCCTACATATTATAGGGGTGATTTTAACGATGTGATGTCTATTCCCAAGGACCGCTCTGGAGACTACGCTGACCCACCTCCGACTACACAGCTGGCTAGACTGACAGACACCCTTGGTCTGGTGGATGTGTGGCGACTGTTACATCCAGGTACACGATAGTACTCGTACTATTCTGGGGCGCACAGGGTTCACTCACGACTGGATTACGTCTTTCTCCCAAGAGGGGTTTTTGGCTATGTCTACGAGGTGGAGTATCTAGCCCGTGGAATCTCTGATCACTCACCCCTGCTTGTTAAGGGAGGGGGGAGGCCCCGGGCGGGACAAGGAAATTGGAGGCTATCGGCCTGGGACCTGCAGAACAAAGAGGTGTTGCAGGGACTCCGGGCTGACACGAAAGTTTATTTTGCTGAAAATATGGGATCAGTGCAGTCAGGCGTTATATTGTGGGAGGCCTATAAGAGGGTGCTCCGCGATAGGGCCCAAAATAGACTAGCTTGTGAAAAGCGGAAGGCGCAGGAGGAGCTAACTACTCTGGAAACTCAAACCCTAGCGTTAGAGCAGCGCTACCTCGTAGGCAAAGACCCACAGGTCCTCCGACAACTGACAGACACGCAACAGCAATACAGGGCCCTGGCTACAGAGGAGGCTAAAACACAGGCACAGGCGACCCTTCATAGGTTATATGATGTAGGGGATAAGTCTGGCAAGCTCTTTGCCTGGCTTAGCCGCAAGGAAGTGGAAGCCCGGTGGGTGGAAAGAGTAGTAGGTCAACAGGGGAAGATGCAGATGGGAGACGCACAAATAGTGCAGACGTTGGCTTCCTATTTCCAGGATTTTTATAAGGCCTGGGAGCTGGGTACGCCGGCGGAGATTTTAACATATCTGGACACTATTCAGACCCCGAGTTTGGATGACGAGGAGAGGGAGGGGCTGGAATCGGACATAACGGTAGACGAACTTTAAGACGCAATAACTAAATTGCGTCCTGGAAAGTCCCCAAGTCCGAACGGACTCCCTGCGGAATTTTATAAGAAAGGAGCAGACCTGTTGGCCGTGCACCTCCTGGCATTGTTCAGGGACGCGGCTAAGGACGGTGTCCTACCTTTAGATCTTAGAATGGCCATGATTATCCCCATCTATAAACCGGGGAAGCCCCGTGAAGATTGCGCTTCCTATCGCCCAATCTCCCTCCTCAACATAGAGGTCAAACTCCTGGCGACTGTATTGGCTCTCCGTCTTCGCCAGGTCATCACGGCCTTGGTGCATCGAGACCAGACGGGTTTCCTACCAGATAGGGCGACCAGACAAAACTTGCGTAGAACCCACAATTGGCTTGTGGAGGTGCAGGATCGTGAAGATCCGCACGTTCCTCTCCTTAGACGCTGAAAAAGCGTTTGACGCTGTGCACTGGCCCTTTTTAGAGGCTACTCTAGTTAAGTTTGGGATTGGCCCCAAGTTCCGACAATGGATCAGCCTCCTCTATGCAGACCCCCGAGCTCGGGTTAAAGTGAATGGGTTATTGTCTGACGACTTTCCCATCAGACGGGGAACCCGGCAGGGATGCCCGTTGTCCCCACTACTTTTCGACCTCACAATAGAAATACTGGCGTGTGAGATCCGACAAAAACAGGAGATACGAGGGTTCCAGATTACACCGACCGACACGGGGGAAGAAAAGATTTCACTTTATGCAGACGATATCTTGTTATATGTTACCCAACCGGATGACACAATCCCCGCCTTGTTTGAACTCATGGACAAGTATGGGTCCTATTCGGGCTATGCCATAAATTGGCATAAATCGGTCGTATATAGCCCAAGAGCCCGGGAGGTCTGGCCTTCTCTCCCTGGGGCCCTTCAGGTAGCGCAGACGGGATTTACGTATTTGGGGATTTACCTCACCACAGACAGAAAACTCTCATATCAAAACAATATTCAGCGGGTCATAACGAACTTTGCAGCAGATGCGTTGAGGTGGAAAGCACTCCCCCTCACGATCCTGGGTCGGGCGGCGATGTTCAAAATGATCACCCTGCCCCGTTTCCTGTACGCCCTCCAGAATGAGTATTTCCCCCTCTCCAGGCAGACGTTTCGGGTGATAGACGCGGAACTGCGCTCTCTGCTGTGGCTTGGGAAGCAAGCGAGGATTGCCCTAAGCACGCTCCAGCGGAATCAATACAATGGAGGAATATCCTTGCCAGACATTGAGGCCTATTATTGGGCGGAACACTTGACACCGGTTAACGAGTGGATCCACACCTCGGCTGATCACCCCACCTATAGGCTAGAGAGGGACACCATGGCGCAGCGTTCATGCTTACATTTCCTTTATGGGGGGCGAGGTAGGGGTCGCCTACTCCCGGCAACACAAGTAACACTGGAAGTTTGGGACAAAGCGACTAAGGTAATGGGCTGGGCCCGCAAACCAACAAAGCAAACACCGCTCTGGCACTGCACCTGGTTAAAGGAGCTTCACAAACTTAGGGGCTTTGGGGGCTGGGACGCCATCGGCATCTCTAGTATAGGCGATGTAGTGGCAAAGGGAGAACTCAAAACCTTTAATAACTAGCAATGGAGTTTGGTTTACACACTACCCAAATTTTTAAATATGCGCAGCTGAGACATGCCTGGACGGCCGAAAGCTCACTCTCCTCTCCCCTACCAGACTATGCACCGCTGGAGGGACGCCTATTGCAGGAACAGATATCCCATAAGGCAGTCTCCCTAACATACAGGACCCTGAACAATAACATGCCAGACAGACTGGGGAAGTTGAGGGAAACATGGGAACTGAACCTGGGCGCACTAGAAACAGTTGACTGGGAGGCGGCCCTGATACACCACAGAGAGGTGGCAATTAAATCGCGCCTTCGACTCATCCAATATAAGATATTGCACAGAGTGTATTACGACAGGGCCCGACTCTATCGCATGGGCCGAGACAGCGAATCACATTGCCTGAGATGCGGACAGCCACAGGGGGACTTCTATCATACTATCTGGGACTGCCCCGTCATCCACACATACTGGGTACATGTCCTGGGAGAACGGAGTAAAGTATTGGGCGAAACATTACCCTAGACCCCAAATTTGTATTATTGGGCATACCCGTTGATGTTGATCTGGGCCACCCCCAGCTTATCTTTGCACTACTGGCACTGGTGATAGCAAAACGAGACGTGGCCCGCACCTAGGGGAATGGAAGAGGGGGATGGACATGTACATGGCGGCAGAAAGAGTTACATACAAAGCGAGAGGGTGCCCGCGGAAGTTCCGTAAGGTGTGGGGAAAATGGAGAAAATATTATGGAATGGATGGCGGGCTGGGAGTTGACTAGCCAATCAGTTTTCGGGCCGGACTGTGCTTCCGATGGGGGGTGCATTGGGCCTGTCTCTTAGACATTTGGGGAAGACGAGGGATATGGGAAAGACCTTGCTAGCAGTGATAGTTGTTAGAAAACCGCAGCTCTGCCCGGCCTGAGGAAGGGAGGAGGTGATATGTCTTATGATGTGGATCAAAAATAACTGTCTTTGCACGAATGTGACCAGATGTGACATGCTTATTGTTTTGTATTGGTCGAAAATGCAAATAAAAATAATTATTAAAAAAAAAAAAAAAAAAAAAAAAAGATTTGGCTCTTCCCCATATAAGCACCATACTCAAATCGAAATATATACAGCACATCCGTCTGTATATAAGCATTTATTTGTACTATAGAGATGTACATATATATGTGTATTGCTTTGTATAAACATGTAGAATAATTATGTTTTAAAACAAATTAATAAAATAAATTTTCAAGTACAACAACACTTGAAAGCCGGAATTTATTTAATGCATCTTTAATCTACATATACTTACTTCCTTTATGCATCTATATAACTTCCATGTACTTGAATCTATATATTTATTTATTTTCTGCTAATTCAGCATATCCAATGCACTTCCCTCTTTCTCACCCTATACCTCTCTCAATATATCCTCTACCTCAGCTCTCTGACACATCTCAAACCTCTTTCTACTACTCTTTCCAATGCACTACCCTATTTCTCACCCTAGACCTCTAACAATATATCCTCTACCTCCACTCTCTCATTCATCCCAAACCCCATACCACTACTATGATCCCCAAAATAAACCTTTCTAGACTCTTCCCAACTCTACCCCTCCTTGCACCATCTCATACCTCTTTTTACTATACCGATCCCCCCAAACAAGCCTTTCTAAACCCTTCCCTCTGACTCTTCCCCTCCGCATCCCTTTTACTCATCCCAAGCTTCCTCCTACTGCTATGACCTCCAAAACAACAAAAGAATCATTCCCTGTTCTATCCCTCCACTATCCTTTTCAATCCAAATAACAGACTAACATGTCCACTCATATTTCACTATACTAATCCTTTATAGGTTCCAAAGTAGTGTGCTACTCGCCGAAAAAGCGCTTCAACACCTCATCAGGGGTAGCAAGCGCTATATAAATGCAAACCATTTCCCTCTTCTATCCCTCCGCTACCCTTGTCAATCCAAATAACTGACTAACATATCCACCACTCAAATTACTTTCATATTTCACTATACTAATTCACCACTAATCCTTTATGGGTTCCGGAGTAGCGTGCTACTTGCCGAAAAAGCGTTTCAACGCCTTGTCAGGGGTAGTAAGCGCTATATAAATACAATTACAATACAATATGTTTAATTAGTTAACCAGGGCCAATCTTAGTCTGGGCATAAAGATGGCCATGTGCTTTTTGTCACCTCAGATGGGTTCCTGAAAAAAAACTCCATACTTCATTAATGAGATCTGTAAATGAGAGGAGGGTCTGACATAATTATTTCAACTGAACTGCCAGAATCGTATAGTCAGAGGGAGTTGATTCCATAGCTCCACCGCTGCAACATGAACAGCTCTTCCAGCGAATTTCTTATACTTGATTTTCAAAATCTTAAACAGTTTTTGATTGTGAATGCAAACCTCTGGAAGGAGGATATTGAACAAATGAAAGCAAGAGAGGCCACTGTTTTTATAGATCGAGTAGGTCATACATGCTTTTTAAATTGAACCCGCTTATATGTCCATAGCGGGCGTAACCGTTTGAGATCAGGAGAGCTACTATCCACCTTACAACACATGAACAGTAATCTCACCGTAGCATTCTGAATGCTTTGTAATCTAGTCATATTTTTCTTAGGCAACCCCAAATTAATTACATTGCAGAAGCCGAGTTTTGACTGTACAGATGCATTTGTGACCTTTAGAGCGAATGCTAGAAGAGGAATAATTCACTTCAGCATGCAGAGGCCAAAGTCGCAAGCTTTTGTCATGGCTCCAATTTAGGCCTCAAAGGCTACATGTGAATCTCTTATGATGCCTGAATTTCGCCCATTTTCACTGGAATGGGACTGCTACCTAGTGAAGTCTGTCAGGGAGAGGCCTCCCATAAATTAAGTTTGGAGAATACTTGAATGGTTTCAGATTTAGAAGCCTTTTATGAAGTTCCTACCCATCCCATTCCTTACAGAGTCCAATGCCTCCTACAGTCCTAACCTAGCGATGTCGATTTTTTTCACAGATTAACAGCTGCATATCATTTGCTTGTGGGTACATAATCACTTTAACCTCATGTAACAGAAAAGCAAGCAATCTTGGGTAAAGATTACATAAAATCCGAGATAGGAACAATCCCTGTGGCACAACCAAATTCCAATTTTAGGGTCTAAGTTAAAAGGACTCAATAGAATTACTTGGCTATGAACAGCAAGAACGAAATTGACCCAGGCCAGGGCCCGGCCTCTAAAATTTACTTCATGTAGCCGCTGGATCACCACTTGAGGATCAATGGTTGAAGACAGCTGACAGATCTACAACTGCCTCAGAATCACCAAGGTCCAGCGTTCTGAGAACACCCATCACTGATGGAACCACCGGCTCCAGTCCTAGCGCTGGGCGCCATGCTGACTGGGATCCATCCAGTAGGCCATATGATTTTACAAATAAATGAAGTTTCACAGAGATTACTTCCTCATAAAGTGTTGCCAAGTGGGAATATCAGCTGCTACTTTGAAGTATCCCATGTCTCCACTGTAGGTTTTTTTTTTCAACGAAGGATGCACCATGCTTTCCTTTAAGCCCTTCAGCGCTGATCTTGATGCAAGAGAGGAGTTTATGATCTCATTTATAAAATGTGCAACCTTTGGACAAGCCTCTTTTGGAATATGTGCAGGATAAATATCAGGAGACCTTACTGGTCTATTTTGGTGCATGAGATCATTTAAAATCTTCCAAGAAGCATAGAAGGTAATCCAAAAATTAAACAAAACTCCCACTAAGGATGTCTGCAAGTTCTCATATGCTAAACACATGTGGAGCTCTACTCTAGTAATGAATTAAACCAATGAACAGCCTTCAACACCTGCCATTAACATTTTGGAAGTGTTAAATGCAGTCTATTTTTAATGCCTGATGTCTAATCTGTTTTAGAATGCAACAGAACATACAGATTCGCGTTCCTCTGCCTGGAATGCAGCACCGCCTTCCCAAACAACCAAAAAATGAACAAAGTAACTAATTATCGAACTGGTTTTTATGTTTCCCTTTCAGCTAAAGGGCTATCATAAAAATGTAAAAAGAGGACTGTTGCTCCTAACCGTAGGTAATGTTCTCATGTTGGGATTTTTTAGGAGTCTGTGGTGGCTCACACAAGAGGATGGAGAGAGGCATTGCCTGACTTGACAGCAAAACCGCAGAGAAATTATGGGCAGGAAACTCAAAAGATGCATGATTAATCTACTGGTGATGATATTAACTATAACAACAACAATAATAACAAAGGTAATAACAATATTAATAATAATAACAAGTATAAAGTGCCCATTGCAATATAGGGAATCAACAAGTCACCAAAGAGTTTTGTGGCCATACACACACACACACACACACACAAACACACACACAAAGCTAAGTTCCTAGAAAATGTCATGGACCTCGATGTTGACTTGCAATATTCTTTTAAACATGTGGCAGAGGGTATGTTATTCTTTATAATACATGGTCACACCATCACCCTTCCACAAACAGCTAAAATCCTTTGTCTGTTGCCATTTCATATAAAAGAAGTAGTATGGTTTCTGAAATGCATAATTGTTAGACCTGGCATTCTTGGCATGGTTTACCCTGTCTTTTTGCCACTACCTCCTGTGTTTTTGTTGTTATGCTGGACTTCGTTTTTGCTGGTTTATGTACTCTGGGCACTTTACCACTGCTGATCAGTGCTAAAGTGCAAGTGTTCCCTGGGTAAATTGTAATTCTGATTGGCATATTTGATTACTGGTAAGTCCCTAGTAAAGTGCACTGTGTGGGCCCAGGGCCTGTACATCAAATGATACTAGTGCACCTGCAGCACTGATTGTGCCACCCACATGAGTAGCACTGTAAACTTGTCTCAGGCCTGCAAGTGCAGTGTCTGTGAGTGCAGTTTTAAAATGACAGTTCAATCTGACAAGTGTACCCACTTGCCAGACCCTAACCTTCTCTTTCTTTTACTACATGTAAGGCACCCCTAAGGTAGGCCCAAGGTACCCGCATGGGCAGGGTGCAGTGTATGTGAAAGGTAGAACATGTACTGGTGTGTTTTACATGTCCTGATAGTGAAATACTGCCAATTTCGCTTTTCATTATTGCAAGGACTAGCTCTCCCATATACTATCACTGGAACTGTCTTGTAACATTTTACAAGTGTAACTTTCAATTGAGAATAGTTAGAGATTTGGAGTTTGGGCTTTCTGACACCAGAATTTAAAAACACATCTTTCAGTAAACATGGATTTAGGTTTCACCTGCACAGTGCTTGCACCGTGGTTGTGAAATCTCTTGTATTTAATATATCTTAAAAGGGGGCTCTTATCAGTTCCCATAGCCAAATTACTGTGTCCATTCGCTTTAGTGTGGAACTTTTTTTGTTGTTAACTTGCAGCATTTATGATACTTCTACTAAAGCTGTTCACACTGTTTAAGCCCCATTCACTGTCAAGATAAGATCTCATACGACAGAAAAGGCAGACAGTTTCTAACAGTATGCTGAAATGCTTGCTTTTTATTACTTAGTTGTGTAAAGCAGATGCTTTAGCCTTAGAACGCTTGTGGCATTTCCTATTCATGCCTCAGTACCTTTCTTTGCACTTTGAAGGCATCGGATTGATTTTTTCAACTTAATCTATTTGGTTATTATGATCAAATTCTAAATGTTGTAATAAACACTGCACATTAAAAATAAAGTTAATATACAAGAGCTATGATATATTTTACTACTAAACAGGAGCCACAAGTGCAGTTACCTTGCAGACAACAGAGGCATGATTTGAGTGGTGTAGCAAGTGCAGTGGCAAGGGGCCCAAACGTTGTCAGAACTCCTCTAAACACATAATATTGCTATTACATCAATTAATTCTATTTTTTTCCTCTTTCATTTCATTTTTATAAATGTTATTACTTACCCGCGCTATACCACTAGTAACAGCACAATATATTGCATTTTTGTACACAAACAATTCATAACACTTTAACAGACTTTCTGTACCTTATACTGTACAAATACTCAGCAAGCTACAACTTACAACAAAAAACGGCTTATTATTAATCACATAGGCGAAACCTAATGCATTTCGCAATGCTTGTTAAATTGTGTGTTTGGAAATGCCACTTTTAGAAAGTAGGCATTTTCTTGTTTAACCATCCTGTGCCTCTGCCTGCCTGTGGAATCAATGTCTGGTTTAGACTGACAGTTGGGCTATTTGTGCATTCCCTCTAGACAGTCATACAAAGGGAGTTGAGGTGTGCCATTGATCCAGCGGGTTACTAGCAACAAGCATTCATACACCGAATACTCACCTGGGCCCATTCATTCATACTACGCTAGCTTTTTCCGCTGGTGGGTCAGTTGTACTCTTTTATCAATATCCCTGCTACCAATTACCTTTCTGATTGAAGAGTAATGACTTACCAATGGACCCTTTGATAACTGGGAAATTTAAAATGAGAAACATACAATACAATTCATAAATCTGAAATAATCACTGAGTCAGGAAGTTTTAAAATGTTTATCTAAATCTTTAGCAGAGTAAATTACAAAACTACATAATACTTAATCGTATATCAAGGAGGAAGAATACTAAATAATTACTTATTAATCAATGACGGTCCCTCAGAAAGAAGAAGATAGAGACAGCAGCACAGCTAAAGGTTGCATTTATATTTACCTAAAGATGTGAGAATCAAACCCCTTGGCCAAGGAGCTGGAAAGATAGGTCCCAAGAAGGATGAAGACCAAAGACCTCCGGACCAAGTTCAGGACAGGATAGGTGACCTCTCTACCAACGACGCCTGCGTCGTTCCCCTCTCTGTCGCTTCACTCCTCCTCAATTTCTTCCGTGTCTTCTTTCTAATGGAATCCGCCGCCCCCACCTCAGGACCTCTCTGGACAGCGGTTCAGTCTGCAATCGATCAGTTCGTTGAGCACCAAAGCCTGATCTCTCCTTCGTCTCTGTGCGCTCCTGTGCCTATGCTAACTAATTAGCTAATTCTATATCTATTATACCCTTTTACACCCAGGTACCTCCCATTAATGTTTCAAAATTATGGGCCCACTACTTCTGATTGGACAGGGACAGGGGGTTGATCCTCACACCATGACAATTTAGTTCAATTTCTTTAAGCCCATTGTTTTTAAATACCGCCCCTCACAATTAATACATTCGCTTTATTTCCCACCCGTCTCACGACAAAGTTTAATACAAAATGTATATTTAATGTTGCATTTGAGAGAACATCGCAGATGTAGTGGAGTTGACCAACAGGTCGTGGCCTTGGATGTCTTCCAAGTTGACTTCATCGCTTTGTTTTGTTATTTTCAGAGCGCATGCGCACATTCCATGGATCTCGAGCTGCTGTTTCGTTAACCCAGGCCCCAATTTACGAACTAATGGAAATCAAAGAAGAAACATATTAAAATCAAAAATACATGTTTTCACTGTATACCCCCTATTTCTACTCTATCCCCATTTAATTATAAATCTATCCCGCATTAGTAGCGTTAGAATACCACAGTGTTAATTGCAGCAAATGCGTAAGTTTTAGCACGTGAGAACATTAAGCAGCCATTTTAGCACACACTGCGCAGAAGCAAAGTTTCCCTCCAAGCAAAGAAAGACGTCATACCACGTGATATGGTTGACACATGCATAATAGAGTTTTCTGCGCTTTAGCGGCCATTTTGGATTAGACAAGGATTACTCATTAGTTTAAACACATAGGCAAGCTTCTCTCAGATACGGTGTTCGTGTATGCATTTATTAGTAAAGACATTACAAAGTTTAATTAATTAATACTGTGAGAGGATTGCTTACGAGCAAGTCTCATTTTGAGTTCTTGCTCCATCACCATGCATATCCTGATGGCCCATCACCGGGCTGATGGGCCTTTCTGAGCTAGAGTGGTGGGAAGAGCTATCACCTGCATCTGAATAGGGCTGTGCCTGGCCTCTCCCAATGCTTCTCCACCCCCTTAGAGTGTGCCTGGAGCAAAGACCAGGCAGGACAAGAACTTGTGCACTACAAAGACAATCCTTTGAAGAATGCCTACTTCAAAGGCCAAAAGGGGTATAAGTATAGGACCAAAAGGGGTATAAGTATTGGACCTAAAACCCCAGAATTTTAGAACACTTCTGGATCAAGAGGAACCTCTGCCAAGGAGAAGAGCTGAAGAGCTGTGAGGAGGAGTTTCTGTGCTGTGCGTTGCTTTGCTGGGTTGGCCTGCAGTTGCTGCTTCTGCTTTGGAGAAGAAAAGGACTGGACTTTGCTCTGTATCCTGCTTGTGAAGTCTCTCCAAGGGCTTGTGTGTGCTTGCCTCCTGTTAGGAAGTCTCAGAACCAGCAAAGACTGCACCTGCAGCTTCCCTGAACTCCACTTATGGGAGTTCTGACCTACCAAGTGGTGCTAATTACAGTTCTAGGCGTTTGGAAGTTGTTCCTGCTGCAATGATCTGCTTGAAACCATAAAAATCGACGCATCGCCCGTCCATCTCCTATTTTTCCGACGCATCACTGCCATGCAGGAGAAATTTCCGCGCACTGCCGCCATGTGGCCGAAGAAATAGACGCAGCACCTGCCCGCAGCCGAAGAAACTGCTGCAGCCCGAGTTCAGCCCACTGTGTCTTCGAAGTCCGAGACCACTGCACTGACTCCAATGCAGGCCCTGCTGTGCGGATGACAAGATTGATGTATCGAGGGACCGCAGCTGAAGAAACCGACGCAGCGCCTGTTTGCCACCGCCGCATCGATATCCAGAGCATCCAGATTTCCACGCATCGCACCTGTGTGACAGGTTTCCCGACGCATCACTTCAACAGTTCAGATTCGATGCAACACTTCTCCTGCATGCAGTAGAACTGATGCATCGCCTCCCCAAGAACTCAGGAACCAACACATTGCTGTGTTTTCCAACACTTCCCTACTCTGCAGCTGTTCTGCTTTGTGGATTGTGACACATTGGAGGTACTTTGTGTAAAATCACCGCATCTATAGAGTCCTATGGACAGAATTGCTTGAAACCTTTTAAAAGTCATATTTTGAGTTGTGTATGTTGGATTTTTGTCGTTTTGGTCTTGTTTGGTTTCGATAAACATACTTTATTTTTCTAAACTGGTGTGGTGTCCATTTGTAGTGTTTTCAGTGTGTTACTGTGTGTTATGTACTAATACTTTACACATTGCCTCTGAGATAAGCCTGACTCCTCGTGCCAAGCTACCATGGGGGTGAGCAGGGGTTATCAGGGTGTTTAACTCCCCTATCCTGACTAGGAGGGGTCCCTACTTGGTCAGGGTGCAAACCACTGCCAATTAGAGACCCCCATTTCTAACAATAATACATTTGGACTATGTACTGTGAAAATAAAAAAGTCATAATGCAGCTTGTAATTTGCTGCAAAAACATATTAGAAGCAATTTAATGTAGGTTGCTTTCAAATGGCGGACGCTCAGAGCCTATTAGCCTGCAGATCGATCCCTGCTTTTGTGTAATGAAGTCTAGCAGGGAAATAAATAAAATAACAACCATAATTGTCTCTCCTGCTAATGACTGCTTGTTTTCAGGGACAAATAGCTCCAAAGAGCTAAAAAAAACGAATTCTCACATTCACTGTTTAAGCAGCAGATGTAATTCTTCTATGTGACCTGCCTTTCACGCAATCTGCTGCCTCTGGAAGTAGGAAATGTGTCACAACGGCACTGTAATAACTTATTAGAGTAGCTATGCCATTTTCTTACTATTGTAGTGTACACCACGGGAGCTGCCCATACACACAAAAGGGACCTGGGTAATATTTGTATCATGCAACATTGTCCCGATGGGCATCAACTCAAAGGAAACCAATCTGGTAGTTCTTACAACACTGTAATACCATCTATTGTAAATGTAACTGAATTATAACATGAAAGAGGAGAGAAAGAAAAAATACGTGGTCACACAAAATCCAGAAACAGATACTTTTTTTGAGTGCTTTTATTAACAGTTTGATATCATGCCTAAAAAGGTCATACAAACAATTCATATAAACAAACATAATAAAAAACTCAAATTGTATTTAAAACAAACTTTTGCAACAAACATTTTTTGGGGTACTAATATATATTACCCGTCCACATGCAAGCATTTTAAATCAACAAGTATTCGTAATAACCCCGACCCTTCTATGTCTAAAAACATTAAAATCTCTCCTTTTTCATGATAAAACAACAAACCTTAACGCCCCTTCCACAGGAACATTTCTTCCATATTATTTCCGTACATGGTTAACATTATCTTTGTGCAAAAAACAATCCACTTCAGTGCAAATTAGATCAATAAATTCATGGATGCGAGTATTTTTATCTGTTGGGCAAGTAATCAAAATAAACATTAGATAAAGGAATCACCAAGTACAAAGAACAGTTTCTTAATTTGAAAATAATTAAATGGTAATAGAGGAGAAATTATAATTCATCAGTCCTCTCTAGACCATACGCCCTTGGATAAAACAGACATTAAAATGTTCTATACTAAAAATAATCACTTAAGAATGTATAGAATGGGCTTTTTTCTTTGTGCAAAATTAGACAACAAAGTGCATGCTCTATTACCATTAAGAAGAATTACCTTTCCTCACAATACCCTTTCTTATATTTGGGGATATAACTAAAACATAACAACCTCCGTATAACCATTCCAAATCCCTAGTGCGGCAAGCCTTTTTTCTAAATTTCTGATCATAAACAATGGCCAAGAATTTCCCTACTGCACAACACATGGGTATGTTACCACATTCTAAAATTAAGTGAAGGAGACCCTTTGTATGTTGAATATGAGTCGATCTGAAGGTCGGTAACAATAACATTCTACTAACCTCGAAACTGGAGCAAATTATAAGTAAATGCAAAAAGGTCAGTCGTCCCCTTAAACAGAAGGGACATATAACTTTATCCATCCTGGATTGCTGAACCAGCTTCCATCGTATAAAAGCTGGTACAATCTAACTTTTCATGCCCACCTCCTTATATGGCTGCTCTTTATTTCCCGCAAGTAATATTGAATATGCCCCCCATACCTTACATCCTTTAAATGGCACTGGTTATCTTTCTTACACACATCTTCTAAGTCACTTCTCCTAGAGCCCTCCTTAACTAGATGCTTTACAATTTGCTTCTGCTGTGCAACGGACAACCCTTATAGTTTCTCCTCTACTGCAACAGCTAATGAAGCTTTAAAATCCAGTAGGTTAGCCACCCACCTGTTGTCATACTTCTCCTGCAGGCTGGATTTTATATTTTCCTTAAGGAACCCGCTTCCCCTCTAAGAAGACCAAGCCAATAAATAAGGAGCCATTGCTTTTACTTACATAAGACATTTGTTAGGTCCAATTCATGTCTTAGTCCACTGTTTACAGTTCCTCTGGGTAGGCCCAACTGTTTCTTCCAGACATTCATTTCAATGATTTGCATTCTTTTTGCAAATCTCACGGGAAAAACCTCACACCCATACAACAGCAAACTCACTATTTTGCATTATATGTCTCTAAGCACTTTGATGGATTTATGGCGAAGTACAACATCTATCCTAAATAATGCTCCTGCCATGGCATTAACCCTCCCTTCCAGTATATCTATATGCAACGTAAAATTAAGATTATATCTAAAAAGAAGGCCAATATAGCTATATTCTTTTACCGCCTGTACTAGGACTCCATTTAGCCACCACTTAGGCCTTCTCTTCTGTCCCCTCCCTTTCGTAAAAACCATTACCTTAATCTTAGCCGTATTTAGTTTCAAAAAGTTGGACCTGCAATACTCAGCAAATACATCCTTTATTTACATCTATGCCCAATATTTAATGATTGGTTTATTTTCGCCGTTGTTCTGCTTTTATGTGATTGACCTTTCACATTTTACTTGATTCTCACGAGTACTGTGTGTTCACTTTTCACATTGATCACCTTTTTAATTCATATGTAATGCGGCTGCAGATTTCACATAAAGCCAATTAAACGTATATGTTTCTAGATTTTGTCTGGCCATATCGTTTTGTTTCTCTCCTCTTTCATGTTATAATTCAGTTACATATAAAATACATGGTGCTACAGCATTGAAAGAACAACCAGATTGGTTTCTTTTGAACTGATGCCCTTTGGGTTATTGCTGCATGATACAAATTTTCTTACTATAGGTTGCTAGTGATGTCACAACTAGACTGTAGAAAGAAAATTAGATTAATATTTTTACGCATTTATTGCAGGGTATCAATAATAATAATAATAATAGCACAGAAAAGTACACTTTGCCGAACATTATAATGGTACCAGTGGCGTAACGAAAGCTGAGGGGGCCCCCGTGCAAAGTACATGGAGGTGCCCCCCTCCAGAGTCAATCAGGAGCTCTCATGCCAAGGTTCTGTGCTAAGGAGGACCCCTGGAGCTCCGCAGAGGCTGCGGTGGCCTATGTTACGTCACTGAAAGGTACTACAAGTCACCTACGCCATGGAGAGAAACAAGGCCTAAGGCTGAGTTCCTTTATAAGGCCGTGGAATTCCAAGATAATATCCTATTTGATAGAGGTTAACTTATTTCTTAAAATAATTGCACCCTTTAAAATAAGTCACTTTGAAGAACAGCTGTAATTCTTAATGTTTTGTAACCTGCAAAAAGATTCCTGCTTTCCTTTAATAAATTACAACTATGCAAAAAGTAAACATGCTGACATAAATGGATCCTTTTGGCTAATGACCGTTAATTTTGAAAATAGTTCGAAGAGCTGAAAAGCTTGTTCTCGTTTTCATTGTTTAAAAAACTGTTTTAATTCTGCTCCCTGACCTGCCTTTCAACTTGGCTGCTGGCAGCAGGCTGTGTGATTTCACAACACAACTCCTGAACAGACAAGTGGGCAGGTTTTTATAAAGGGGCTGGAGACTCTGATGTATATTAGAATATTGGAGTGGTGGGGGCTCCATTGAAAACAATGGAGTGCTCCGGGCTTCTAATGGCTGGTAGAAGCCCGGAGCTCCAACATTCCAATGTTTGACTTTGTTCACAGCTGTTGCTGTGAACAAAGGCCTCTTGGAGCCCGAGGGGATTTAAACCCCCTCGGGCTCCGAGAGGCCTTTGTTTTACAAATTAGAACATTCTGCTCTCTGGGGGCAGAATCGTCTAATAGACTTAGAACCCTCTGTAGCGGGCTCTACAGGCCATTAAAGGCCCGCTCCCATGTTAAAGGCTCACGCACCCTGGAGCGGGCCTTTAATGGCCGTTAGAGCCTGCTACGGCGGGCTCTAAGGCTCTATTACTACCAATACTGTAAATAATACAACTTTTTTCTTTTCGAAAATCAAATTCATTTAGCCAGGTGGGAAATAAAAAATCGAGTTGGTGCCACTGACACTCTAATGTCTACCCTCCAGGTTGCTTACTGATCTCTGAAGGGGAAATATTGATTCACAGGTCCATCATGCCACCATAGACATTCAAAGCCACCAGGTTACTTCAGAAATCTCTGCAATAAGGACACAACATTAGGAAAGAATAGTTCAATCAAGTGTTGGGATCACTAAAGGTGCATTAGGAGAACCACTCTATCTGACTGTTCAGCTGGTAGAGGACTGGGGTGTGAGGCACAGGTCTGCCTGTGGCAAGCTCTTAAAGTAATTGATCATCTCTCCCTCTCTCTCAGTAGAGATAGTGAACCAATCCACATCATCAGGCTTGCATCAAGCAGTATTTAACTAAATGAACTAAGAAATGAATGAACTTAAATACAGAAGAGTACCTCCTTGAGACGGCAGTCGCCTTCTAGTTAGGTAAGCAGCCAAATGTCATTTTCCAGAATATTCACATTAATAAGGTCCCTACATATTAGGTGCATTTTAAGCGCAGGTGTGGGTGAGTGATTTCCTTATGGAGGTACTCTCAATGGGAGAGATTAGGAGGGATATCACAATGTTGCGTGTGCGCTCCTGAAAGGTCAAGCTCAGGCAGCTCGATAAATAAACAAAATGATCACAGCTGCTTGAAAGGAAAGCACGTTTTGTGGAAGCACACGACTTCTACCCAATCAAAACATGTACTCCTGGCTCCCAATAAGTGGGTGGAGCTAAAGCCCTTCTCTTGATGATGCAAACATAATTGTCTGGCGACAGCTGCACTGTAGAGCCAGGCCATAAAGATGTCTCATTCCTCATATACGTTCAGTCTTTTCCAGAAACTGATTGGAAATCTTCAGATAGGGCTCATCAACCTTCTCCCAATGACTGCCCTTTAAGAAGTCTTCACTCTTCTTAACTCTGCACTTTCAAGGAGCCAATGAGGTCACTCCAATAACCTTAGTATAAAGTGGGTAACTAGTGGCCTCTGGTAAGAGCTGCACTGAAACTTGTGCACACAGAGGAGGATGGGGGGGGGGCGGGGAGGGAGGTGGGGAGGCATTATAAAGGGCCACCGAATGCGCAACCAATATTGCACTTGCCCACACAAAAAACTGATGTCCTTGAAGGGCCTTTAATGCTGATTCCAATTGATTTAATAACTGCTGCTAAACTGAATCAAGATTTAGAGGCCTGGAATCTATACAGTGGTTCTTTAAGGATGAGAGCACTTTGCCTGAAATAAGAGTTACACCGATACAGCAGGACTGCAGGGCGAGAGTTTTCAGAGCCCCCTTTGTCTCTCTGTGTCTGACTTCCCCTATATGCCAATATTTGGAGGTCCCAGACACGGGCCAAGCATCCGCGTTAAGACCAGCACTAAAATAAATAAACAAACACAGTGATAAACAATCTGATCCTTTTTAGTGTTGCGCTACAGACATCTCTTCAGACACTTCTGCTGGGTCCACCCTACATTAGTGGATAAAGAACGCGTTGGTAACGAAAGAGTTAAAGAAGGAACCGTAGAACAGCCAAGAACAGAATAGATGCAGTTAGTTGCCCGTGGAAAGACGCGGGGAGGGGGGGGCGTGAAGAACTGTAAAAGCGCCTCCTCTGGTCGTTATACATGTATCCAAGGCTGGCAGATATTTAAAAGTATCTCTGGGGGCTTCGTTTCATCTAAGGGGCGGTGCGTCCATTCGGGCGTTAGGGCGTAGCCCCCCCGCCCGCAGCTCCCTCGGCGTCTTTGAACCTAAGTAAACTGAATCAGTTTACTTAAGTTCAAAGACGCCGAGGGAGAACTGACAATCATGTCAGTCAGCATGACGTCGGACCGCCCACCCCCTTCAGAGTCTGAAGGGGGTGGGCGGTCCTGCGTCATGTTGACTGACATGATTGTCAGAGTGACCAGGGGCAGCAGGCAGCACTGCAGCACAAGTGCGCATGAGTGGGGAAGGGCACCGAATTTTCGCGCCGTGCCCAGTCATGCGCACTTGTGTTTGCACTGGCTTGCGCATGCCCATTAGGAGAGCGAGGGTTGAGCAAAGGCTCAAACCTCGGTCTCCTAATGGGCAGGCGGGCGAGAGGTAACCGTGCCCTAAGCCAATCCTGGCGCTGCCAGCAGCGCCAGGATTGGCTGAGAGGGGCTATACGGCTACGCGCAAACGGAGTCGGATCCGAGGCGGCGAGGACGGCGGACCTGCTCAGGTAGGATCCCCCGGGCCCCCGGCACCCCACCCCCCTGCGCGAGCCACGACTGGGCTGTAGGTATATAGCTGAAAAGAACCTAAATCCTTTGTTAAAGGTCTTAAAGCGAAAGTACTTTAGGGCGTGCCCACCAACTCCCTTCCCATCCCCCAGCAACAGCACCTCGCGATGTAGTAAAATAAGCTCTATTTGTTCGTTTCTGCATTGTACTGTGTTGCTCGTGTTGCTGCAGGTCATTTATTTTGAGTTTACGAACAGATTATATATCTGAGACCGTCGTGCTGGCTGTCGCACTCGCCTCTGTGCAAACCTGTGTTTATTTTCGGATGGTCGGGGTCTTTCCTGGATTGCTTTTGGGGTAATTCGCCATTTTTTACAGAAAATGTGGCACAGAAAATAGAAGCAAGTGACCATATGTGGAATTGTATAATCGAGAAGTGAAGAGTGTCCACAATATTTCTGTCTGCCCAGACTCCAAATTGCACAGGAAGTGAAGCTCAGCCGCATAAAGTGAAATATTCATGTTTCCAATGTGCATCCAAAGGTTGTGGGCTAATTCAACTATCACGGGACAGTGTAGTCAACTGAAATCCTCTGTAATGGCTTCTAGCTGTAGTTGGGGATTCCATGTTGCACAACGAACTCATTTTGCGTCAGTGGGGTTAGGTTTTATCCGCTAAGTCTAACTCCTGCTTAGCTTCTAGGACGGAGAGCACAAAAATGTGGGTAGTGATCTGAGGAGGGAAGGCCAACAGAGTCAGCTATCAGGTTGGAGCTTTTCCAACATAACTGCCCTATTTTTTTTATCACTTACTGTTCGTTGAAAAATTCTTAAGTTCTTTGGGTGTTCATTGGGATGTCATATCTGTCTCTTGCAGTGTGACACCATTTAATCCTATCCAGGTCAGTTGCTTTGGCTACTAGCATCCTGTTTTGAGAGTTCTCTTGAGATACTTTCCTAGCCATTATTTCTGTGTCCCTCTTCTTCGTATATGGGAGTCTTACATTACATACCACAGATGGTCTCATGCTCGACAGCAGTAGACTTTCTGGAATAAAGAAAAATATTTTTATTGCATAGACTGCTGGGTGTTTTCCCTCATCCTCTGACAGGGAGTCCCCTGGGAAAGGGTTCATCATCCAAGCCGAGAGAGGACAGGGGACGGAGCAGGGAGATTCGATAGCGCCCGAGGGGAGGCCACTTTTGAAGGTAAGAATCCGTTGTCATGCCCAGGGCACTGGGCAGGACTTAAAGAATGGCTCACATCATTCACAGAATCACAGCCGAATAGGTCGAGCTATCCTGCAGCAACCCTTCCAACCTCCGCAATTACAGAGACCCTCCCCCTGCGCCCTACAGCTCGCTCTGTGCGCACTCAAGATCATCATCTGTCATGCTTGGCGTAGAGTGCCTCTTACTTGCGCTACACCAAAAAACATTATTTAGCATGGCACCTTGGGGCCACGCAGCATCTTTTATGCAAGGTTTGTACTCGACTAGAGTCTGTCTGTCTCACCCTCCTCCAGTACAAATCCCTATGAACTGTCCAGGTCACACTAACTTACAAGACTTTCGTTATTCTCCGGTGTGGGGTCAACATTGGGTGGATAAAACGAGGTGAGAGCACACTGTGAATGAAGGTGGTGGGCAGAAGCAGCCCTGGGATGGGGCTGGGAGCATCCTGAGGGTATGGGTGCTGGCAGGAAGCAAAATGGCGGACACGGGTGCGTTTAAGTTCAGATGTGGCGAATCTCACAGTGCATCTGAGTGAAACAATAACATTATAGCGCTATCTAGGTTGTGAACATTTACTGTTGTGGCGCGCTCTGACTCGGATGCTCTGTGTAGACTTTTTATCTTTGAAGTGAACGATTATGTAAATAATATGTAAAGCGCACTGATACCGTCAGGTCTAAGTAGCGCTGTATAAACTCTAAAATAAATAAATACATGAATCCTGAGGATGTTTGTGTTGGGACTGCCCACATTGTGTAGGGATTTCATGGTGACTTAACACTAAGCTGTGTCAGTGGCGCTGAATGTGCATCAACCTTTAGAACTAAAATCCTGTGAAAGTTGATTGATGCTGTTTGGGCCACTTAGCTTCATAAGTACCGTTTCGCACCCTGCAAATGTTTGTGATAATGAAAGGTGAATACATTTGGGATGCAGTCTTCTTTCTCATTGCCAGTCTCTGCAATCACTCCCAATGGATCTTTTTCCTAGTAAATGAGCGCTTTTTTCAACTGCATACTGTATTTTTTGGAACTTAACTCATTACAAATGTTATTAAAAATGAACGGGCTGACTGTTCCAAGGGTTGTGCAGTATAACAATAGCATTTTCTCACAGAGCCTCACGCAAAGCCAAATCCTAATCCTTTGTGTATCCATTGTGCAGCCAAACGGACAGTGGTATATTTTTACGTACTATTCAGGTTAAAACAACCATCACAAGGCAGCCGAGTGCTAGAGCTGTTCTCGCTGTTTGGCACTGCATTCTCTGAAAATGGCGCTGTGGTCGCTATTTTACAAAAGAAAAATGCATACATCTTCCCTTAAAAACATCCGTTTAATGGACAGAATTTCGTAAGCTGAATGTCTCTTGTAATGCAGTATTAATTCTAGATATTCACCTGAAAGTATAATGAAAGGAAAGGATTCACACAAACGTAAGTGCTGGGCACGGGCACAGAGGAAAGTGGAACAGGAGAAGTGGAGTGTTATTTTATAGTTTACAGGGCCTCTGACTCTGTGTGATGTCTTTATGGCCTGACAAATGGCTTGAATTTTACTGCTTGCATTTGGAAGTAATAAACACACTGGTTTGCTGAAAGCAGCCTGCTTCCAAACGCAAGCAATACAATTCAAGCCATTGATGTATCAGGACATAAACAGCTGCATCCATTCTTTACATGCAATCATTTTAATGCTAACCCAGTCCACCAACCAAGTTCTGGGACGAGTTCAGAGGCCTTCAATGACATGGTTTCCCACTAAGTAGGCACAGGATGGAAGAAAGAACGTTTTGAGATCAGTGGGCTGTGGCATTCCATACGGTTTTATACTGGTAGCAGGGAGTGGGCCATCCATCCATCTCACAATCACTGTGTTGGGGTCATCCTTTGAATACTCTGGTGGGGGTATTTTCTTACGCCCATTTTTGTGGCACTACTCTGCCCCATCAGGAGTCTGACACAGGCCGCTCACCACCTGTAGCTCTGCTCAACTATCACAAAGCTAGCTTTTAATGTTTATTCCTTGCTGTCTCACTGTGTCCACTCCGACAAATCACAATAGCTTGTATTTCCTCAGTATATTTAATTTCTAATGGTATATCAATAAAGAAATCTGTGAAGTACTTAGCACTGTTATCTCGAAGTCTGTTATGAAGTTCTGTGGTTATACTTGATAAGCAGCTACCTACATTATCATATAAAATCTCTTTATTGATGTCATAGCTACACTTTCACAATTGCTTTATTAACCTTCTTGCTTTATCAAATTTGTTTTAAAATGCACCATTTGCCCGCGCTTTTTTCAAAATGTTATAGGGGGGGGGTGAGGGGGGGGGGAGAACACCCACCTGAGCCCCCCTAATCCCAGTCAGGCTTGCTCGCTACGCCGGCTCGCCACAGTCCACTCGAGACGCAACGTTTACGCCACACCACTTTCAAATGTCACCAGCCGCCCCTGCATCTAAATATGATAAAAATGAACTCAGATTTGCTTCCAACGGCAGTGATGGGGTTGACAAGTAACACAATTTTATGGGAGTCAGTGAGCTTACACTATTAGGAAAGTAAAATCAAAACCGAAAGACAGAGAGACAATCATTTCAGAACCACTGACATCTGGAAATACAACGAACTAACAAGAAGACCTAAATGAGAAATACCGCTTGAACTACAATTTCCCAAACCTGATCCTGAAACGGCGTTGCCTGCAGCGCTAACAATAAGAAATAAAAAACAATGAAGAAACCCAGGCGAACGCTTTTTCTAATTTCCATTCATTGGCCTGTAGTGCCATCTGCTGGATAACAGTGGTCATTAACCTTGGCTACGTCAGTGGAAGAACAATATGAAGAGTAAGTTACAATGACTATTTTGAATTAATTATTCAAAACTTTGTCCCATTCAAATGATAACCTCACCCGCCCCAATACAGCGTATGCTTAGTTGTTTCGGAGATAGAAGCACAAGGCACGTTTTTATTTTTGTGGGGGGGAAAAACTAGTACAAAACATATTTGAGAAAAAAAAAAGATTATGACAGATTGAAAGGGAGGCATGTTTTGATTAAAGGTGATGATTTCCATCAAACAGTGTAAGGAAAAGGGTTTTAGTTGGGGAGCACGTGAGTTCTACCAAACTAATATGTCTCAAAATCCGGTCAGGGCACAAGTCCTGTTTCAATAATATTAGCCCTCCCACCATACCTATGGCAAAGAGCACACAGGCTTATTTTCGGAAAATGTTTAAAGTATTTAGCAACACTAAAAGAGTCAGAATGAAAACTCAATAAAAGTCCCACAACCAATTCCTGTTAAAAGAAATAGGAAAAATGTAATATGAAAAATGACACCAAAACGATTAGAATCCAACAGGGGGACCAAAGATATGTTTTTGGAAGTTTTAAGGTAGAAAACACAAAGAAAAGTTAACTGCTATTTAGAAATCACTCTGTGGTTTGCCAGGACCTAAGCGCAATTTTAGACAGACCACGATGGAGAAGAGGGTGAATAATACACCACAAAAGTCATCCTGGTCAAGGTTTTTATCTTCTTACTTTGACCTTGTTTACAAGTTGGCCGGAATATTCTACCCCTGCAAAAACCCATATGCGCCAGGATTGAAATTCCGAGTTGGGTGGCATTTACAACATCCATTTATTACTGGGTGCATTAAATATCTCACTCTTCCAATGGCGAAACTGTACAATATTCACAGTAGCACATAGATTTTGGTGTGGTACGCACCTTCATTTCAACAAACTCAGAATCAGGGCCTTAGTCTTTTTAATGGAAGTCAAAATCATCCAGTGAGGCAAGGTTGTATCTGGCGACGTCCACTCTAATTCAGACAACCCCTGAATGAGTTCCTGCAGAAGCCAGTGGTTTTAGCGGAAAAAGCTCAGGGCAGTAAACTTCAATTTTAGCTGCCACCTCATCCCCTCATTGGGAGGATATGTTTCATGCCTTCACCTAGACAATATTCCTACCTTTAGTCTTAAGGCCTTATTACGATGCTGGACGGACCGTCTTCCACTGTCCCATCGGCAGTGGTAGGACCACCGTGGTCTGGTCAAAATCGGTCAGTCCGACTGCCAGATTGCGATGCATGCATCGCGTACTTCGACCGACCACTGACAGACCGTCAACTCTGACAGCTTTTCTCCGACCACTGAGATGGTGGTCGGGGAAATACAGTAGCCATAGGCCAGTACAGGGACTTCCGACCGCCATCCGGATTACGATGTGGGTTTCCGGCGACCCGACTGTGGCTGTCCAACCAACTGCCTCAAGTCGTCAAAAACAAAGGATTTGGGGTTCATACTCACCCAAATCCGCTTTCCCCCAGCAGTCTCTGCCGTGGATCCATTTCTCCAGGTCCCCCCTACACCTGAGCAGCTGAACCCCGATGTATACAACCCTGTAAGAGCCGGAATATAGGTAAGTTCTTCTGCTGTATGTATCCCCATTGCAAAAACAACAGTTGATGGACAGAATGCAGAACAATGTCATACATTCACCCCAGTACAGAGATCTGGGCCTAAATCCATCGTTTTTTTGCTCACCATGCCATTTCATTTTGAACCCGGCCATATGCAAATCAGTCTTGACCCTGTGCCTCATGGGACCAGTCCAGCCCGAACTGCCAAGCCAGGTCCTCCCTGGACTGGAAACAAGCATCCTAGGACCGGTTTCGGGGTTTCACCCCTCTTCAGCCAGGATAGCTGGATTCCAGTGGCATGGAGAGGACGGGACCCACGTCTGGGCATACCCGTCCCACTTGGGGTGACAAATGCAAAAACAACAGTTGATGGACAGAATGCAGAACAATGTCATACATTCACCCCAGTACAGAGATCTGGGCCTAAATCCATCGTTTTTTTGCTCACCATGCCATTCCAGTTTGAACCCAGCCATATGCAAATCAGTCTTGACCCTGTGCCTCATGGGAACAGTCCAGCCCGAACTGCCAAGCCAGGTCCTCCCTGGACTGGAAACAAGCATCCTAGGACCGGTTTCGGGGTTTCACCCCTCTTCAGCCAGGATAGCTTGATTCCAGTGGCATGGAGAGCACGGGACCCACGTCTGGGCATACCCGTCCCACTCGGGGTGACAAATGCAAAAACAACAGTTGATGGACAGAATGCAGAACAATGTCATACATTCACCCCAGTACAGAGATCTGGGCCTAAATCCATCGTTTTTTTGCTCACCATGCCATTCCAGTTTGAACCCAGCCATATGCAAATCAGTCTTGACCCTGTGCCTCATGGGAACAGTCCAGCCCGAACTGCCAAGCCAGGTCCTCCCTGGACTGGAAACAAGCATCCTAGGACCGGTTTCGGGGTTTCACCTCTCTTCAGCCAGGATAGCTTGATTCCAGTGGCATGGAGAGCACGGGACCCACGTCTGGGCATACCCGTCCCACTCGGGGTGACAAATGCAAAAACAACAGTTGATGGACAGAATGTAGAACAATGTCATACAT
Organism: Calotriton arnoldi; assembly: GCA_963921515.1. Lineage (NCBI taxonomy): Eukaryota > Metazoa > Chordata > Amphibia > Caudata > Salamandridae > Calotriton > Calotriton arnoldi. The sequence continues at coordinate 168,514 of CAWUFW010017206.1, forward strand.
TCACCCCAGTACAGAGATCTGAGCCTAAATCCATCGTTTTTTTGCTCACCATCCATTCCAGTTTGAACCCAGCCATATGCAAATCAGTCTTGACCCTGTGCCTCATGGGAACAGTCCAGCCCGAACTGCCAAGCCAGGTCCTCCCTGGACTGGAAACAAGCATCCTAGGACCGGTTTCGGGGTTTCACCCCTCTTCAGCCAGGATAGCTTGATTCCAGTGGCATGAAGAGCACGGGACCCACGTCTGGGCATACCTGTCCCACGCGGGGTGACAAATGCAAATACAACAGTTGATGGACAGAATGCAGAACAATGTCATACATTCACCCCAGTACAGAGATCTGGGCCTAAATCCATCGTTTTTTGCTCACCATGCCATTCCAGTTTGAACCCAGCCATATGCAAATCAGTCTCGACCCTGTGCCTCATGGGAACAGTCCAGCCCGAACTGCCAAGCCAGGTCCTCCCTGGACTGGAAACAAGCATCCTAGGACCGGTTTCGGGGTTTCACCCTCTTCAGCCAGGATAGCTTGATTCCAGTGGCATGGAGAGCACGGGACCCACGGCTGGGCATACCCGTCCCACTCGGGGTGACAAATGCAAATACAACAGTTGATGGACAGAATGCAGAACAATGTCATACATTCACCCCAGTACAGAGATCTGGGCCTAAATCCATCGTTTTTTGCTCACCATGCCATTCCAGTTTGAACCCAGCCATATGCAAATCAGAATTGACCCTGTGCCTCATGGGAACAGTCCAGCCCGAACTGCCAAGCCAGGTCCTCCCTGGACTGGAAACAAGCATCCTAGGACCGGTTTCGGGGTTTCACCCCTCTTCAGCCCGGATAGCTTGATTCCAGTGGCATGGAGAGCACGGGACCCACGTCTGGGCATACCCGTCCTACTCGGGCTGACAAATGCAAAAATAACAGTTGATGGACAGAATGCAGAACAATGTCATACAGTCACCCCAGTACAGAGATCTGGGCCTAAATCCATCGTTTTTTTGCTCACCATGCCGTTCCAGTTTGAACCCAGCCATATGCAAATCAGTCTTGACCCTGTGCCTCAAGGGAACAGTCCAGCCCGAACTGCCAAGCCAGGTCCTCCCTGGACTGGAAACAAGCATCCTAGGACCGGTTTCGGGGTTTCACCCTCTTCAGCCAGGATAGCTTGATTCCAGTGGCATGGAGAGCACGGGACCCACGTCTGGGCATACCCGTCCCACTCAGGGTGACAAATGCAAAAACAACAGTTGATGGACAGAATGCAGAACAATGTCATACATTCACCCCAGTACAGTGATCTGGACCTAAATCCATCGTTTTTTGCTCACCATGCCATTCCAGTTTGAACCCAGCCATATGCAAATCAGTCTTGACCCTGTGCCTCATGGGAACAGTCCAGCCCGAACTGCTAAGCCAGGTCCTCCCTGGACTGGAAACAAGCATCCTAGGACCTGTTCGGTCTGGACTGTTCCCATGGGGCACAGGGGCACAGGGTCAAGACTGATTTGCATATGGCCGGGTCCAAACTGGGGTGGCGTAGTGGGCAAAAGAACGATGGATTTAACCCAGACCTTTTGACTGGGGGAGAATGTTTGCATTGTCAGCATTCCGTCCATCATTTGTTTGTTGTAACACTTTTCGCCCTAAGTGGGATGGGTATGCCCAGACGTGGGTCCCTTGCTCGCTGTGCCACTGGATTCAAGCTAGCCTGGCTGAAGAAGGGTGACATACCCTGAAACCGGTCCCAGGATGCTTGTTTCCGGTCCAGGGAGGACCTGGCCTGGCAGTCCGGTCTGGACTGTTCCCATGGGGCACAGGGTCAAGACTGATTTGCATATGGCTGGGTCCAAACTGGGGTGGCGTAGTGGGCAAAAGAACGATGGATTTAACCCAGATCTTTTGACTGGGGGAGAATGTTTGCATTGTCAGCATTCCGTCCATCATTTGTTTGCTGTAACACTTTTCGCCCTAAGTGGGATGGGTATGCCCAGACGTGGGTCCCTTGCTCACTGTGCCACTGGATTCAAGCTAGCCTGGCTGAAGAAGGGTGACATACTCTGAAACCGGTCCCAGGATGCTTGTTTCCGGTCCAGGGAGGACCTGGCCTGGCAGTTCGGTCTGGACTGTTCCCATGGGGCACAGGGTCAAGACTGATTTGCCTATGGCTGGGTCCAAACTGGGGTGGCGTAGTGGGCAAAAGAACGATGGATTTAACCCAGATCTTTTGACTGGGGGAGAATGTTTGCATTGTCAGCATTCCGTCCATCATTTGTTTGCTGTAACACTTTTCGCCCTAAGTGGGATGGGTATGCCCAGACGTGGGTCCCTTGCTCACTGTGCCACTGGATTCAAGCTAGCCTGGCTGAAGAAGGGTGACATACCCTGAAACCGGTCCCAGGATGCTTGTTTCCGGTCCAGGGAGGACCTGGCCTGGCAGTTCGGTCTGGACTGTTCCCATGGGGCACAGGGTCAAGACTGATTTGCCTATGGCTGGGTCCAAACTGGGGTGGCGTAGTGGGCAAAAGAACGATGGATTTAACCCAGATCTTTTGACTGGGGGAGAATGTTTGCATTGTCAGCATTCCGTCCATCATTTGTTTGCTGTAACACTTTTCGCCCTAAGTGGGATGGGTATGCCCAGACGTGGGTCCCTTGCTCACTGTGCCACTGGATTCAAGCTAGCCTGGCTGAAGAAGGGTGACATACCCTGAAACCGGTCCCAGGATGCTTGTTTCCGGTCCAGGGAGGACCTGGCCTGGCAGTTCGGTCTGGACTGTTCCCATGGGGTACAGGGTCAAGACTGATTTGCATATGGCCGGGTCCAAACTGGGGTGGCATAGTGGGCAAAAGAACGATGGATTTAACCCAGATCTTTTGACTGGGGGAGAATGTTTGCAAACCGGTCCCAGGATGCTTGTTTCCGGTCCAGGGAGGACCTGGCCTGGCAGTTCGGTCTGGACTGTTCACATGGGGCACAGGGTCAAGACTGATTTGCATATGGCTGGGTCCAAACTGGGGTGGCGTAGTGGGCAAAAGAACGATGGATTTAACCCAGATCTTTTGACTGGGGGAGAATGTTTGCATTGTCAGCATTCCGTCCATCATTTGTTTGCTGTAACACTTTTCGCCCTAAGTGGGATGGGTATGCCCAGACGTGGGTCCCTTGCTCACTGTGCCACTGGATTCAAGCTAACCTGGCTGAAGAAGGGTGACATACCCTGAAACCGGTCCAGGGAGGGCCTGGCAGTTCGGTCTGGACTGTTCCCATGGGGCACAGGGTCAAGACTGATTTGCATATGGGTGGGTCCAAACTGGGGTGGCGTAGTGGGCAAAAGAACGATGGATTTAACCCAGATCTTTTGACTGGGGGAGAATGTTTGCATTGTCAGCATTCCGTCCATCATTTGTTTGCTGTAACACGTATGTATCCCCATTGACTGGACTGTGCATCTTCTGCCACACTCCAGCAATGGTTTACATGCAGCACAAGGCATAGTCCCACATATGTCATGAATGTGTGTACAATTCACGTTTCCTGTGATTTTGTATGCACTTGTAGCGACATAAACAGGGATATGTGCACCACTGTAGATGTGACGGCCGCGCTAGCAGTAGTTGCATTGTAATACAGTGGGCAGAGCTTTCCCGGCCACAGTTTTTGTAATTGGACCTCTCCCGTGGCGGTCAGACGGTCGGTCCGTCTGGCATCATAATCAGGCCCTTAGTCTCTTTTTTTTGTAGCTTAAACTCTTCCAGCAGGGCATGCCTGAAACTATTTCCAATGAAGTCCTCTCAAAACTGTGAAGTAGGACCGGCAGGCTGGTAAGTAGTTTAACTTCTTTATTTAAGTTACAAGGACGGAGAGTACAGCAACAGGTCCTAAGCAGAGGACCGCAATCTCCAACTGACCAACTCCCACATTCGGAACCAGAACCCCAAGCACGGAGCACCCTGTTGCCATGGTTCCATGACAACAGAACACCACACACCTCCCCCCTTAAATATAAAAAAGCTTAAACAACATTATGGCGGAAGAAGGCGGAGTGGAATAACTAAGGAAGGAACGGATGGAAGGAGAAGGAAAGGAACAGAGGAAAACAGTGAGAAGGAAGGACAGGAAAAAATACGAATACGATACAACTGTGAATGTGATAACAAAAGTAAGGCGCAGTTCAAGGCTTGGTAACAAAATCTTTAAGTTTGGTTGGCATGGTTACAATTCTTCCAAACCTAGTAACCTTACAACTGCCAGTATTGCAAGGTGTGTTCATCTCAGCAGAAATACCCAGAGGAGATGGAACCTTCCGACTAGCAGACTTATCTTGAGTAACAGGATGAAGAGAGACCTCAACTTCGGAAGCTGGAAGCTGAGAACTCCCAGGTAAACCATTTGAAGGTGCAACAAGGGTAGATTCAAGTGGCGAAGACACATCATTCAAATCATCTAACAACCTAGATTTGGATGGCCCAACAATGTTATTGTGCCAAGACAAAATGCTCAACTTTGCAGAGCACTTAAAAACTTCCAAAACTTTAAAAGGAGAAGAAAAACGACTGTCCCCCTTGCATACTTTGCCAGGCAGCTTAACACACACCAAATCGCCTCTTGAGAACACAATTTTTTACATTGTTCTTATGGTCGTAATAAGTTTTGTAGAGTCTATGAGCCTTCTCCAAATTGTTTTTGGCTACAACAGGAGACCATTTAGTTTGTTACTTCTGAGACATCCAAACAACATTGTCCTTGGTATAAGGATCTCTACCTCTCAAAATTTTAAAGAGACTGAATCCAGTAACAGAAGGAGAAATCCTGTAAGCCCAGATCATTTTATGAAGCTGCACTTCCCAATCCTTACCAACATTAATAGCCCCCTGGACACTTCCCAAAATGACCCTGTTGAATCGCTCAACAGCTCCATTGCAGGCCGGGTGGTAAACAGCAGTTTTCCTTTAAGTGATACCATTCCTACGCAAAAAATCACAAAACAATTTGGCAGTAAACTGAGGCCCATTATCGCTTAAGAGAGATTTGGGAATACCTTCTCTTAGAAAGGTCCTGTCCAAAAACTTTACAATACTTGCAGAGTCAGCCCTCTCTAAAATCTCCAGTTCAGGCCGCTTCGAGAATAGGTCAAACAAAATCACAATACACTTGGCAGTGCCCTCTTTGTCCAAAATGGGACCCAGAATATCAATTGACACACTACACCATGGACCGGAAGGGAGATCCATATCACCTAAAGGAGGTCTAAACGTTTGCAGAGTTTTATCGGCAGAAGCGCAATAGGCACAATTTCGTACAAATCTTTCCATGTCAGAATCAATCCCAGGCCACCAGTAACCAGATTTTACCCTTTGCTTGGATTTCACGATGCCAAGATGGCCTTCATGATTTAATTCAAGGATCCTAGAGCGCAATTTAAAGGGAGGAACCACTTTATTCCCACGAATAATAAATCCTGAATCAGACACAGACAACTCATCTCGCAATTCCCAGAAATTCCTACATAACTCATTGACATCACATTTCCTAGGCCATCCAAGCAAAACGTATTCTTTAACCTCGTCCAGAATACCATCTTCAGCATAAGCAGATTGCCATTCTTCAAATCCAGTGGCATGTGCAGACAAGTCAGGATCGATATTGGCAACACTGCAATCATGCCAGACGTCATCACAACAATCAACATCCATACTGTTGATAGGAGATCTACTCAAGAAGTCTGCAACGACGTTCTTTTTGCCAGGTAAGTAAATAACATCATAAGCATAATCTAAAAGATTAAGTGACATCCTAGCCAAACGTGGTGTGGCTCTGCAGGCACCCTCAGTGGTAAGTACCTTTACTAACGGCTTGTGGTCAGTACGTATGGTAAACTTGGTACCCCACAAGTACTGCCTGAATTTCCTAGTGGCCAAAACACACGCTAACATCTCCTTCTCAATCACCGAGTACTTAGATTCAGCCTCCGTGAGACACCTTGAAGCGAAGGAAATGGTGCACTCCTTGCCGTCTGCTGACACTTGGGATAAGACCGCACCCAGGCCTTTTCCGCTAGCATCAGTGGTCAAAAAAGTGTGGGAATTGGTGTCAAAGCCTTGTAAAGGAACAGCATTACATATGTCCTTTTTAATGCACAAAAACTCATTTTGCAAACTCTCATTCCAGACAAACTCTTTGCGAACTTTAAGCAGTTGTCTCATTCCAAAGGTCTTTGCGGCAAAGTCTCTGACAAACTTTGAATAAAACTCAGCCAGCCCAAGAAAGGATCGTACTTCGTCCTTAGTGGAAGGGGCTGGAGCTTCTTCAATAGCCTTGATGGTTTTGCTTTTGGGAAACACACCCTTGTTACTCACTTTGTGCCCAAGATAAGAAACAGAATGCCTGCAGAATTTGCATTTTTCTAGTTCAGCTGTGAGGCCACAGTCTCTCAACTTAGTCAGGACTGAGTGCAAGGTGGCATCGTGTTCCTCCTTGCTTTTGCCCATAATCAGGATATCATCCTGGAAGTAAGTTACATGTGGAATGTCCTTAAAAAGTCGATGCATTAACCTTTGAAATACTGCCCCAGCGGATGCAAGCCCGAACGGCATGCGAATGAACCTAAAACATCCCATGGATGAGATAAAAGCAGTGAGATTTTTGCTCTCAGGGTGCAATTCAATTTGGTGGTACGCCTAGGACACGTCTATGGTAGAAAACCATTTGACTCCCTTTGTTAGACTCAGTAACTCATTAATTTTAGGTAGAGGGAATTTGTCTACTAAAATTCTCTTATTTAAGTCTCTTAAATCAATGCAAAGCCTGATCTTGTCATTGGCCTTGCGAGCGACCACCATGGGAGCAAGCCATTCTGAGCATTCTACTGGTTCTATGAAACCCTTCCTTAAAAGCCTTCTAACTCATTAGCTACTTCTTGTTTCACACTCGGGGGTATGTTGCGAGCCTTGTGACAAATAGGTTCTGTACCTTTTTTGAGCACAATACGATGCACAAAATCTTTAAGTTTACCAACAGTGCCTGAGAACACACTGGGATACATGTGTTTGAGTTCCTTCACAGTATTGCGCTCAACCGTGTCAAGAGAAAGGACATGGTCAATTCCATTGGGATTAAGAATTATTCCCAGAGCTTTTTGGTCCACCCAACCTAGGACGGAAGGTCCCACTTCAGCTACATATAGTTTACTCTTAGTACTCCTGCCTTTAAATTAAAAAATAAGGTTCCTAAAGCCCAACATAGGTATTCTCTCACCCGTAAAGGTGACAGGGTGTATATCAGAAACAGTTAAATCATCACCCAATGTTGGTACAAATTCTTTCTGCCATAATTTAACATTAATGATGGTGTACGGCGAACCAGAGTCCGCAACGATGGCAATTTTGACACCACCAATTAGCATTTCACAAATAGGTTTTGATTTAGAGCAACCGCCTAAATTAAGCACCGGAGCATCAATACATAAAACACTTCCAGATTCCTGGTTATCCTCATCCGATTGTTCGGAATCAGACTGGTCGGGGACTAATTTTACAGCACGACGTTTTTTGATTTTCTGTCTACACACCTTGGTAAAATGGCCAGTGATGCCACAATAAAGACACTTAACCTGTAAAGCAGGACAACCCTTATCCTTAGCAAGATGCTCCTTGCTACCACACCTGTAACAAAACAAGTTATTCCCTTTAGAAAACTATTTTGATCTTTTCTTTAGAGAGTCACCATCATTGTTTTTGCTCTTATGAGTGATCTTACAAACAGCATCAACATTACCAACCTCAGAAGGTATGGAGGAATTTACTATGGCCTTAGCACATCTCTTAGACATTTCACTTCTTTTAGCAAGAGCTATAACGTCCTTGAGAGGTGCGTCACCGTTAACCCAAAGTCTTTCTTGAAGATTTGAGTCGTTGGTGTGCATAATGATTTGGTCTCTTACCAGCTCATCATGAAGAATACCAAATTTGCAGGGAATAGCTAATTTTATAAGAGCTGAAACATAGTTGTCTATGGGTTCAGACTTGCCTTGTTTCCTTTGGAAAAAATTAAATCGGTCTATTGCAGCACAAACATTTGGCTGGTAGTAGTTGTCTAAATCTTCTAATCCATTTAAGAAAACGTTTTGCTCTGCACCAACTCTAGGTTTTTTTTCCATTTGATTGAACACTCGCAAACCTTCTGGTCCCAAATTATGCAGCAGTATTTTCTTCTTCCTTTCTGGAGAAAATTCATCAGCTCCTTCTTCCTCTATGGCGCTAATATAGTTAAGAAAGTACTCTTTCCACCCTGGCCATTTCATAGGTGGTTCACCACGAGTTGGTAAAAATGGTAAGGGAGAAGTTAAGGAGAAGGTTTTGCACACATTTTGTAGAAGGAATAAAAAAAACAATAAAAACACAAAAATGACAATAAGGAAGTGCACAAAAATAGCAGAAAACACTGCGAGAACCAGAAAAAAAAACTGTAATCCCTTATAATGGTACAAGTAAAAGTGTACACAAGGTTGAAGAATGTTTGTTAAAAGGGTGTGCGCATCACCGAACAAGGAAGTGGCACGCAAGTTGAAACGTAAAAATATGAGTAGGTGTGGGTGTCACCGTGCAGAGAAGAAAGTACTAATGAAGGTGTGAGTATCACCGTGCTGAAAAGTGACACACAAAAATAAGCAGCCAATTTATGGAGTGGTGTGCGTGTCACCGTAGAACAATAAAATAGATTAAACGGTTGCCCACGCTGTAAGTGAAAGAGCAAGCACACACAAGGACATCCAAATTTAAAAGGTGTGCGTGCCACCGTGTAGAAAGTAACAGGCTGATGAAGGCAAGTAGCAGTGCAGAGGAATCGGAGCTTTAGTTTAGTCAATGTGCATCCAACCACGTAGAAGGAAATGCAGAGCGAATGCGCTGTAAAGCAAAAGCGCAGCTTGAGTTAGCGTGGCCGGTAACTAAAGAAATAGAAAGGCTGTGACGGCACAAGGGTCACGTGTAGCAGCGTGATTACGGTGGTATCCACGCAACGGCTCCTCGCACAGAGTGCAGCGCGCCTGCTCGAGCGGAATGCTCGCGCCAGTGAATGAAAGGCGATCGTGCTGATGCTACTGATGGTGGCGGTTGGCGGTCGGAAAACTGAAACCCTGGCGGAAACTGACAAAGGGCTCAGGGCGGCGCTGTGCTCTCCCGGCAGACACGCCTTACAGCAAAGTAGAAAGTTGTCCAAACAAGCTGCGTAGACAGGAATGAGGATGAGGCTGGAACGTAGATGAAGGCAGGAACCTTGAAGACAGGAGCAGTAGTAAGTTCATCAAATCGTCGCCAAAATGTGAAGTAGGACCGGCAGGCTGGTAAGTAGTTTATATTCTTTATTTAAGTTACAAGGATGGAGAGTACAGCAACAGGTCCTACGCAGAGGACCGCTATCTCCAACTGACCAACTCCCACATTGGGAACCAGAATCCCAAGCATGTAGCACCCTGTTGCCATGGTTCCATGACAACAGAACTCCACAAAAACCTCTGACATCTTTGCTGTGAGGTCTTGCTGAAGGTTCAGAGCTCTTGGAAGTGCAAAATATTTTCAGTGCCAAATGTTCAGGCTTTCTGGAGCAGTTTCTAGTTGTCATTTCTAAGGCACCTGGGTGTTCAGGGACACCACTTAAGGGTCAGGACCCACTTCAGAAGAGGCCACTAGCAAGGTACAGTCCAGATCCAGTGGTCCTGCCTTTTGCAGCTTTTGATGTCCCTGTAACCACACAGGACGTCAGTCAACTGACACTTGGAGTCGACATCTTAGTCTTGGGTAGATGTGGGAGCAGGCCTACTCCTTCAGGGTTCAACACAGGTTACAGACAACAAGACAAGTCCTCGTCTGTTCTTCCACAGGTTGAGGAAAGTGTTCTGAGGAGCTGGGGGTGAGATGCTATGTTTGTTTAATTCACTAGATAGTGGGTGGGTGTGACACCAGGACACTCACTGACCAAGGGGAAAAAGTTCCTAAGGGCAAACCTTCCCACATTTGCAGAACATCCTGTTTGCTTCACTACAAACTATCCCACGGTGCACCATTCTCAGTAAAATCTATTATGGCAGAATCTTTCTCCCCTGGAGAAAGCTTGTGGCACGCCTAGGGTTGTGTCTAAGCTAATGAGCTGCCGCTTCTGACTAAACCACTCCAAATTGGTTCTGGGGCCAGGGGGCTATAGTGCATTTTGGAATCCAAAGATGCCTCTTCTCGAAGGCTTCCCTTATCACTAAACTATGAAAGTACATGTCTCTGCCCAGTCACCTTTAAGTTAGTGCCCTGCTTGGGTTAAGCTAGGCCACATTCCTCCTCCATGCCACCAATACAGGCCCAGCCATTCTCTCTGCTCTGACAGCAGTATTTCACACCTCATCAAAGAAGACAGACCATCTGTAGGCAGGCTAATGCTAATTTGCCCATAGGGGCTTCAGGCTGGGAAAGTATAACTTTTTAAAAGTTACCTTTTCTGTAGATTTATCAAACATCCAACTTCAGCATTGAATGGGATTTTTAATTAATATTAAAAACAGTAGTTGAACCATCTCTGTACCTTATTTCAAACCAAAGATAGTGTTAGAACATTACCATACATTAGCTTTTTCATCATAGAACCAGCTAAAGCCCTAATAGTAAATATAGTTTTTGGAGGCTAGTCAATGTAGGAACATGCAAATATTCCCTTCTTGCATGTTCCCCTTTTTAAATACTAAGCTATAAGGCTTAATCAGGGGTGCCTAATTGAATATTTAAAAGAAGGGTTCCTCCCTGTCACAAAGTGTTATTTTGACAGGTTTGCATCCACGTTTATAAGCTATAGCAGTCAGGCCGCATATGCAGTCCTGAAGACAATGGAACAATAGGTACTGCAGTCCACAGGTGACATTTTGCTTTCTAGAACATTAGTATATTTTCCTGCACGATATACAAGGGCCCAACTGGAAAATTAAATACATCAGTTTGGGATTAGCCACATTTTAGTGGTAACAACAAATACACTGGGGACTGGGTAACAGGACCCAAGTGTTCAGAGTTCAATAACATGCAGCATTCGTTCACATGAAATGGGGGTGACCATGTACACAGAGGCACTTTCTCACAAAGAGCACTGTTGATTCAAATATGGAACACTAGTGGTGAAAAGTGATGTACTGTTTGGAAGAAACTGGGACATTTTTGATTGAAAGCAAATTATTTTATAACTTAAAAGAAGCTACTGTATCCAAGAAAAGTGAGGTTAGTCATGCAGATAGTATCCACAAAAGCCCCTAATTCTAAATCTAATCATTTTGTAATATGGTTTAAAATCTGTTTAATTACCTTTGAAAAACTAGTAACATTACTGTAATGCTCATAGTAAAGCTAACACTAAAGCTAAAATTAATTACATTTAAATAATTTAAATCAAATTAAATTACTTTGTATTGTATTAATTTTATCATAACATTAAATTAAAATAATTGGAAACAATATTCTGAACCTAACGCAAGCCTTATATTGTATTAAATACATGTATTTGTAATTTAATTGTATACTGCTATTTTCATGCTATTTAATTGTGTTAAATCTACAGTATAGCAAAATCCGCAAAGGAAATGCTAAACCCTTGCCCTCTAGCATGGGGGCTGGGAATAAACACAAAAATGATATCTGTTTCTAAATGCCACTTTAAGTTAAATTGTAGAGGGCAGTAAGCATCAATCCTGGGTGCAGCTATTGTATAACAACTATAATTCTTCTTCTACTAACCATGACCTGAGGTAAGAGATTACTGACAGTGTCTCCTTGACACCAGTGGGTGGGCGCCACTTCATGGTTTCTCAGAGCATCAGATGTGCTGTTTGTGAGTTCACTTAAGTTAGGAGGGTCTCAAACTGAGCTGAACAGTGGAAAAAGGAAGCGAACATTTGGGGGCAAAGACAAAAGGGTGGGATAGATAAGACAGATAGATCTATCTGGGGACTTTCATCCTCACATTTACTATTTATTTTGGGTGGGGGTTTGCAGGCCTACTATTGTACTGACCAATGCTGAGAACCAATGTAATGCTCAGTATTCTTTAGCTGGTGTGTTCGTCATCCCCATGCTATTCTTCCGGGTAGAATGTTTCAATCTGTTAGAGTTTCTGCTACTAATTCTTCTGCAGTTGCTTGCCCTTTATGTTGGTACACCTCTTCTTCTCTAACCTTTTCCCTTTCTTATAACATCTCACCATGTATCGCACTTCCCTGCACCTTCACCCTAAGAGACTTAGCTCAGTGGTGGGCAGTGCTATGCTTTTTGTTTGCTTTTTTTTATCCGTAATGGCTCCTTTTTGGAGAATCAATTTGATGTTCATGGTCCTCAGTTGTGAAATAAGTAGAGGGGTGTGGAAGTGGGTCTTTGATGGTGAATAAGGAGGCCGCATCCAGGTTGATGATTATGGAGATTTATAAAGATAAACAGCTCAGAGACCTCACCCACTCTTGAGTATCGGTTCAACAGATTTTCCCAACACTCTCAATTCCAAACCCAGCAACCAGCCACATTGTGATGCTTAACATCATCACTTCACTTGGAAACCAATAGTAATAGAACTAGAAGAGGTGTAAAACACCACAACACCTCCCCCTTTATAGCAGAGCATGGATAAAGAACAATAATACAATAGTTACAAACTACAAGAGAAGCAAACAAACGTTAGTCGCACGTTTCACTGAGCACAGTCCTTGAAGCGAGAAACAAGCAATAAACAAACGTTAGTTGCATATTTCATTGAACACAGTCCTTCAAGCAAAGAGGAACTCTTTTCATAAGAAGAGGCCTCTTAACCCACTCTTGCACAACTGGCACAATCGAGTTCACATCCTTCTGTTGGTATTTCGCCACCCTGTTCAGATTCCAGATCCCTTGATCATGTGTTTTCACTGCATTCTTAAACAATTTAAGAATCCTAACAGGTTGACTAAATTTGGACTTTCTTCCATTCTTTTGTGGGGATTTGATCCTGACCCAGTCTCCAACACCAACAACCGTCCTCTTTACCGCCTTTCTTACATCATACAAAACTTTCCTTTCTTCCATCTTCACTCTCTCCCTTTCTCTCCAGCCCACAATGTCTTCAACACTGTCATGCACCATACTTCTTCTGATTGTGACCCATGACGGAGTTACGTGTGTTGGCAATCCTGCCTTTGAACAAATGAAAGGGAGCAACACCAGTTGAGGAATGTGGCATAAATCTATACTCCCGCACCTTCTTTTTCATGGCTAACTCCCAGCTTTCGCCAGATACCAACGCTTGTTTTAAAGTTTCCTTCAGTACTTTCACAAATCTCTCAACAACGCCTTTACTCTCTAGATGATATAACGCTGCTTTCTTGTGAACAATGCCCCTTTCTTTCAGAAAACCTTCTACTACGTTGGATGTAAACTGCACTCCGTTATCAGACAAGATAGACAACGGAAAACCCTCTCGCTCAAACAATTCTTCTAGAAACTCCACCACTACTCCAGACTCTATAGAGTTAACAATCTTGATTTCAGGCCACCGGGAGAACAAATCAAGGCAGACCAACACATACCTGTCCTGAGTTTTAAGCTTAACAGGACCTAATATGTCGATTGCAATCTCAGACCAGGGACCACAAGCTTGTTCCCTGATAACCATGGGTTGTGTCCTGCATTTCAAAATTCTATCGCTGTTTGAACAATCTGTACAGTCTCTAACCAGCCTCTCAATCTGCAAATCCATCCCCGGCCACCAATACGACTCTCTCATTCTCTCTGTGGTTTTTGCAATACCCATACGACTAGCATGGGCATTCTTCATTAACTTGACACTAAGATCACAAGGAGGAACTAATTTGCTTTCTCTCATGAGAAGACCTTCAACAACCGATAGCTCTTCTTTAACTTGCCAATAACCCTTTATCCCTTCCTCACAATCTTTCTTCTCCACCCATTTCCCAAGGACATACACCAGGACTTTCTGCAGGACTTGATCATTATCCAAACACCCCCCCATTCCTCCACCTGCACCTTCACTCGCAACCCTCACACCAAACAAACTCGCAACCTTTCCTGAGCAACCCCCTCATGCAAGAGATCTTTGTCCGCAAAATTTGGCACAAACTTATTGTAAAACTCGGTCACTCCCAAAAATTTCACTAGTTCTTCCTTGGTTTTAGGTGAGACAAGATTACAAATGGAGTTAACAAGTGAGGGTTTGGGCCTTATTCTAGACGCAGACACCAGATGACCCAGGTACTCAATTTCATCAACATCAAACTTACACTTGTCTGATCTGAACGTGAGACCGGCATCCAACAACCTTTTCAACACAGACTTCAACCTACCATCATGCTCTTCAAGATCACGTCCAACAATCAGAACATCATCCTGATATATCTTGACTCCTTCAATCCCTTGTAGAATGCCCTCCATAACTCTCTGAAAAACAGATGCAGCGGATATGAGACCAAAAGGCATCCTCAAACACTTGAAGGTGCCAAATGGAGTGAAGAACACAGTGAGATCTTGAGAGAGAGGATGGAGCTTGACCTGATGATAGGCCGACGACAAGTCCCAGGAAGAGAAGTGCTTCGCACTCTCAATAGAGCCCAACATCTCATTGATGTTGGGAAGTGGGTAATGATCAACCACTACTTCTTTGTTAAGCTCTCTCAAGTCAATGCAGAGCCTAGCCTCTCCTTTGGCCTTGCGGGCCAAGACCACTGGAGAGACCCACTATGTTGCCTCTACCTCCTGAATCACACCATTGATCAATAGTTTGTCCAGTTCAGCTCTCATGCTCTTTTTTACTAACAGGGATACCCCTCGCACCCTTGCCACTTTGGGGATAACATTTGACTTAAGTTTGATACAGTGCAAGTAATTTTTGAGACACCCCAGCTCATTTTTAAAAACACCTGGAAATTCTTTGATCCACACATCACCCCTTCTTCCCACCGACCTGATAGATGGCATCTCCTTCAAACACACAGAGGGGTTTTCATTGGGATCTAAAATTACGTCTCTTTGATGGAACCAACTGATCAAAGAGTCATTGACTAAGACATCTCAAAAGGCCTTTCTCCAGGACACCCCTTGACTTGAAGAATGTTAACTTCTTCAACTAACTCATCACACACTTCTACCTCTCTGACTTTTTTTTGCTTCTTTTCCTGACCTGCAACACCTCGAAACGTTTCCTACCACAGAAACTGCAGGTAGCTTTCCATCCTGGACAATCTTTAAAATTAGCCATGTGACCGAAATTGCCACATCTAAAACATTTTCCTTGAAAATTCTTGGTACCGTAAGACTTAACCAACATGTTAGGGTTGGATTTACTGTTAGTGGATTTACAGTCCACTGCATTAACCACGTCTGGATCATTCTTCACCACCGACTTGTCTTTGCGTATTGTGTCAACACATGCTTTGGAATGTTCATGCATTTTTACAAGTGTAAGTACTTCTTGCAATGTCGGGTTATCCTTTTGCCACAAGGTATCACTAGCTTTATCAATGGTGCAACCCAACATAAGTTGATCTCTTAAACGCTCCGCCAACATGGCCCCAAAATTGCATGTGGAGGTTCATTTTCTCAAAATTGTAATATACTGCTCCACTGACTCTTCTTGCCTATGCATTCTTTTCCTAAAATGGCATCTCTCAAGAACACTACTAACTTTGGGAAGATAATGCAAATCTATCTTTTTTATACAAACCTCATACTCATTTGAACTTGTATAATCACTATCAGGTAGATCAGGAAGATGCTCGAATACATCTTGTCCCTCAGAAACTAGACAGTGAATGAATAGGGACGTTTTTCTCTCTGCGCTAAGAGTAGTTCCACACGCCCTGGCATAGTGTGTGAAAACCTATTTCCCTTTTTGCCACAGTATAGGAGGTTCTCCTGGGGAAGATTAAAAAAAATGGAGGTGATGTAACGTTTTGCATTGTAAAATTCTTGAAAACAATCTATGGGCAAGTAAGGGCAGAAATACTAGAAGTATGGTGCAGGAAGTCCTTAAACATTTTGATAGATGAGTAGAAATGTGTACATTTACTTGAACAGAATAACAATGGAAACAGCTATGCTCATCAGCGTAATGATGAGCACAGTGTCAAGAGATGAGCTTGAGAACTCACTTTTCGCTTGAAGAATCGCAGCAAATGAACTTATGTGGATATAACAGCGATGGAGTTACAAAGGTGGCAGTGCTCACTTTCGCAAAGAAATTTTCCCTTGACAGGTACAATGGAGGCCACTGGAAACGCCTCTACTTACAGACAAAAGCTGAGCGCATCAGCGCCAATGACCTTCTGAAGCAGCACTCCTCATGTGCATGGTCAGCACAGATGACCATGGAAGAAGTAGTGTTCTGCCGTGCAGAAATCTCCCTTTACTTCGGTGAGAGGCTGTGCGCGTGAGCGCTGAAGGTTTTCGGTGAGGGGCTGTGTGCGTCAGCACCGAAGGTCTTTGCCAGGCAACAACTGCCAATGAATCAGCCTGACCTTAAAATGGCCACTTCAAGCTGTTGCATGCTGCACGTTGACGTTCGACATGGTGGTGGCTCGGCAGGAAAGCGTATCAGCTGTTGATGGCCAGTGTCAGAGCACGCGCTCACATTGGTCGATTTTCAATGTCTCGTGCCGAACTCCAAAGTGCCTCGTGACTGCTCGCGCTGCCTCCTAAATGCTCGCACTGCTTTCTAATTGCGCTCACCTCATATATGGAAGACGACTCACTTGAGATAAGACTCAGTCTTTCTTGATAGAAAAATTATTTGATCCACACTTTTGATCCAGGGTTGAAGGAAAGCTTTATCCGTTTGTGTTAGCTGTTGTTGTGTTGAGGTCTCTTCCTCATTCTCAGCTCGTCGCCAAATGTGGAAGTGGGTCTTTGATGGTGAATAAGGAGGCCGCATCCAGGTTGATGATTAAGGAGGTTTATTAAGATATACAGCTCAGAGACCTCACCCACTCTTGAGTCTTGGACCAACGGATTTTCCCAACACTCTCAATTCCAACCCCAGCAACCAGCCACATTTTGATGCTTAACATCCTCACCTGGAAACCAATAGTAATAGAACTAGAAGAAGTGTAAAACACCACAAGGGGCTCCTAGATGAAGTAATTTTTGCTTCAAAGTATCCTGAAGAGAGGAAAGGGAATGACTGCTCTAGACAAAAAACAGATGTTGGAGTCTCTCTAAACTGATCTACACAAAAGTAAATTGAGTTCTGTACCTAGCAGGGAAGGTAAGAATGTGGAGACTCGCATTGCTTTTGAACTTTGGTCTAATTGGACTCAAAAGGTTGTATATTTTTGGGGCAATATGCTATATCCCTTAGGTGCCGAAAGGTACAGCTCATAAGATAGCATTCATAGAGGCAGATCTTGCTGCTATTTGGGAATAACTTTATAAAAGAGATGAAGACCACAGGAAAGTGCCATTTTCTCTGGACTGATGCTGCTGTTATTTGAACTCTGACACTGGTATATTCTAAACAGGTCCCACTGCATGTGCTCTGGCCTTTAAAGTTTCACAAATTTGGTTAACTCCTAATTGGCAACATTAACTTTTGTATAAGGCCATATTTAATGGTGTGTAAATACACTCAAGACATGAAAAGTTAAATGTCACCTGTGGACTATAGTACAAATTGTGCCATCCACTAGCGTAACAAAGTAAAACATGGCTACAAGGCATTAACAAGGCAGTTAAGCAACAGCGCTCCATTCACACTTCATGAGACAAAATAATGTTTTGGATACCACTCAGTCAGGCTTTTGCTCCCCAATAGCACGGAGGCAGTTCATAAATCTATTCTAAATTACCTCTGACTTCTTAGAGACCAATGCAATTCATCTGCCTGGCCCTACTGGATCTCTCATCTGCTTTCGATGCGGTCGCTCATGGTGTTTTCATTTGGTGTCTAGCTGAAGCATTATTTTGACAGGTTTGAATTCAGGTTTAAAAGCTACCACAGTCTGGCAGCATATGCAGGCCTGAAGTCATGTTTTAATTGGCAGTTAGGGAAAGGCACAATAAGTGCTGCAGTCCACAGGTGACATTTAGTTTCCATCCCATTAGTATATTTCCCGGCCCCACTGGAAAATGAAGTAGGCCAACCCGGAATTAGTCATGTTTTAGAGGTAACAGCACATATACTGGGGACTGAGCAACAGTACCTAATTATGCAGACTTCCATAACAAGCAGCAACAAGTCCATAAAAAATGAGGTGACTATGTAAAAAGAGATACTTTCTAACAAAAAGCGCCGTCGATTCAAATGTGGAACACTAGTGGTGAAAAAAGTGATGTACTTTTTGGAATAAACTGGGACATTTTTGAATGGAAGTAAATCAATGTCTACAAGAAAAGTGAGGTTAGTCATGTAGCAAGTACACCACAGCCCCAATTCTAAACCTAATTGTTAAATTCGGTAAATAAAGATGAAAGACTCCTCGTAGTAGAGTTCAAGTAGTATATTTATTCTTGGGATTAGAAGGTCAGGTACAGCATTCAAGTAGAAATGTAATCTGGTAAGAAACCCCACCGGGAGCAGGTACCTTCCTGCTCAGCCTCCAGATAACTGACAAATCTCATTGAACATCAACAGGTGGAACTGTATGACATCACAGAGACATGACATAGACAAGTAGAGACTGACACAAAGGAAGGACAAGGTAATAGGAAAGCAGAATACAACACCCCTCCCTTAACCGAAAAAGATGTAAAGACGAGAGCACAAAGAGAAGGAGAAAAAGTACGACAGAACATAAAACAAACACATGCATACACGCCCACTACACAACGTTAGAGAGAAAAAGGGCGAATATACAAAATGGGTGTGGGTACAAAAATCGTACCAACACAATCAATACCCAGATGTGAAATAGAGCATACAGCACATACGAAGTAAACCCTCTTCGCAAAGTAAGTAGAAGAGGATAAAACATCAAATGGTGAAAGTACAAAAGGCAGTACCGTCACCGGAAAATGATGTAAATGGAAAAAAAAAAAAAATAAGGTAAAGGCCAACACATAACAAAATCCACAATAATGGAAGTGGATGGATTCATCATAAGCAAACAAAAATACTGAACACTCCAAAAGAAATAGGGCAATAGAGGTTCAGATACAAGAATCAACAAATGAAATATGAACTCCTCCAAAAATATCAGAGCACCTACGTGGTTCATATCAACAATATTGAGCCCCTGTGGCTCCTCACAGCAAGTATTTGAACTCCTCTAAAACAGAGCACCATAAAGTGGTTCATTTAATTGACAATAAACTGAGCCCCTGCGGCTCTTCACAGCAAGTATTTGAACTCCTCTAAAACAGAGCACCATAAAGTGGTTCATCTGGTAAGACAATAAAACTGAGCCCTTACGGCTCCTCACAGCATGGCACATGAACTCCTCTAACATAATAGAGCACTTATAGGTGGTTCACATGAAATAAGAACTAACAACTGAGCATCACTAAAGCTCCACAATATAAGCAAGAAAAGAATGGAGCACTTAAGGCTCCACACTGTAAGCATGTGAAACACTGAAACTGAACTCCTCTAACTAATTAGAGCATTTGCATGGTTCAACAATATTAAGCATGAATAAAACTGAGCATGAATTGAACTGAGCACACTGCGGCTCTTTATCATTAAACTTGAAAAGAATGGAGCGCCTCAAAATGAGCACCGAAGTGGCTCCGCAAAAGTACACATCAAATAAGTCCAAGAACTGGAAAAACTAATCTTCAAAATCAGTGATAAAAAGAATGGAGCACTTCAAGAAAGTTGAACACAAATGTGGCTCCGCATAAATACGCATTAAATAAAATAAAATACCTCAAACGCATTACCAACAAACCCAAATAGGCATGAACACCTCAAATAAATTGAGCACCTAAAGTGGTTCAGGACTAGCAAGTACAATAGAATTGAGTACTTCTATTACTCAACACACCATCAAGATAAGCAAAATTGAATAATTCCTTAACTTAACATCACCTTAACGTCAGCAATATAAATGGACCCAAGCTCCATGACAGAAATCGAGCAAATAGTAGACTCCACACGCAACACACATGTAGCATGTATAAAAGTGTAAATTGTAGCGTAAACAGCACACTGCAATAGATATGCAGGAGTTCACAAAAGTTTAAAACATAACAAGCTAAAACAATAAAAGTGGTCACCGTAGTCCAATCTTCGGAGGCAGCCAAAACGATCGGTGAGCGACCTCTCACCCGTGGCACCGCCAGAATAGTACCAGTATATACCTCAGTTCGTGACTTATTCCTTTTAAAAGAAATGCTGCCCTCCGGCTTCACCAACGATCCTTCCAGGTTAGATACGCAGCCAACACGATGAAATGATCCTCGTTGCCAGGGCAACGACCTCCAAACTCACGCAAACGTGGTTGCGAGACACTCACGTAGCATGCCCGCGAGCAGGAAAAAAAACAAAGGGGGAATCCTTAGAATGCACAGCGCTTGCGATGAACTCCTACGTCAGAATGACTCCATTACGGTAAGGGACGCGCAGCACGAATACAAAGTACAAACTGGCTGCTTGCACACGCGCTACCAAGGCTTGCTCCTGATTTCCGAACCATAGCACACCAGCCCATTGAGGTGTAATCAGGCGTCCACGTCACAACAGGATTTTCGCCTACAGTGCAGTCTTCAACTCTGCTGACATGTCACAGCCGATGTTGATGCTGCCGTTGAAGGGCGCGCGGGTGAGTCCTTTAAAATTTCAAAAGTCCACAATATGGTTTACACCAGCGCTGTGAATCCCACATTCAGCCAAACACTTCCACGGGTCTAACTATGCCCCCGAATACATTGTTGTTAACGCCAAAGCAGACAATGTCCCACATTGGTGCACAATTTACACGCTGCTCAAATTACAGGTTCGTCTCTTGAGTTGCATTGCCGCATGCATTCCCATTTATCCATGGCCAAAATATGAAGGTAATTGAACATGAGTCTTTCTGTCAGCTGTGCCAAAGATCAAAATTCGCAAAAATAATTCACAGAACAAGTTCCTTCACAACTTGCAGTGCCATTTGTATGTTAGCATTTCTGGTTGGCTTTAAATATACTTTCAGTTCCGAGTTGCCGGTTGGTTTTACAAGCTATCAATTCATTTCACTACTGTAAGCTGTCTGTTTTCAAACATCATAGTTTAAACGTCCGGGAGGCCTTTTCATGGGTATTGACAGGTTCCCCTCAGTTGCACTCCTAAACAGCCGAATTCCCAACAGTTAACAGTTCCACAGGTCTAATGGCAGCAGCTTCCAAATAGAATAATAATCTTACATCCGATGCGAAGGCAGACTTTTGACATGTTCCAAATCACAAACAAACGCTCAACTTACTTTGGCAGGCTGTCAGATGTTACCGACACCGGTGGGGTGAAGAGAGCGTTGAGCAAAAGGTTCAGTTAGTTTCTTCTAGTTTCTTTAGCAGTTTCTTCTTTTGATCACGCGTGGTTTCTTTCCTTAAATCGTCGCCAGTGTTAAATTCGGTAAATAAAGATGAAAGACTCCTCGTAGTAGAGTTCAAGTAGTATATTTATTCTTGGGATTAGAAGGTCAGGTACAGCATTCAAGTAGAAATGTAATCTGGTAAGAAACCCCACCGGGAGCAGGTACCTTCCTGCTCAGCCTCCAGATAACTGACAAATCTCAATGAACATCAACAGGTGGAACTGTATGACATCACAGAGACATGACATAGACAAGTAGAGACTGACACAAAGGAAGGACAAGGTAATAGGAAAGCAGAATACAACACTAATCTTTTTTTTTTTTTTAGATCTGTTTAATTAGATTTGAAAAAATAATAACATTATTGCAATGCTCATACTAAAGCTAACACAATAATTAAATACATTTAAATAATTTAAATCAAATTAAACAAACTTGTATTTTATTACATTAAGTTTTAAGATAGCATTAAATAAAAATAAAATTAGAAATCATATTCTGGGGGGGCGTGGCTTCGGCGCTGACGAAGATGGCCGCCTTTACGTGAGGCTCCGTGGCGGTGTGAGGGGACAGGAGACCACCAGACGATACTACCCATTGTTCGGGCTCCAATTTGCTAGCGAGTGGAGATGAAGTCCTGCTGCACATTTTGCGACGTTTGCGAGCGTCCAGGGTGAGCGAGAAACAGTATTCTTTCCTCTCCCTATCGGTCGCGTCTCCTCCTCAGGTCTTAGCGGCCGCCATTTTGAGCATTTCCCGCTCGGATGCCTCAGGAGCTCCTCTCCTCATGACTATACAAACACCTCTAATGCGACGCTCTTGTCACAGCGTTTTTGGTGTATTTTTATCGGGCTAAGTGCTCATTGGTGAATGCTGGCTTTATGAAGGCTTTTTCTATGGCATAATTCATTTTTCTCTTTTTACAAGTTATGAATGGTCTTTTATTATCTGAAGGCGACTTACAGGGGAATTTTTGAATTCTTGGCTCTTTTAAGTCAGTGTATGTTGCTCCATTTAATTTATCCACGAGGGTGCTACTGATACTACATGGTTTATGGCAAAAATACGATCTACTCGTAGTGGTGTTCAACGTCTTGACCCTACTCCATTAGCAGACTATAATCCTTTCAGCATTCTACTGGAAAACATGGAGGACTTGGAATCAGGTCATTCTTCTTCTGCCACAGGTGGTGCGCCACCCAACACGCCTCGTAATGCTTCTAAACCGATATCTAAATTACCCTCTGCTTCAGCATCTGAGTCAGGTAAACGAGATAAGAAGAACCTTCCTTCTCCTACCACTTCTCCATCATCAATATCTATGGAGTTAATCCTTGAGGAAATACGTGCTCTCAAACCTTACATGGAAGAAACAAATGTTCGCCTCCAGAGTCTCGATGACAAATGGTCACATATGGAGCAAAAAGTTAATCACTTGGAAAACCGAGTTGACTCTGTTCAATCTGTTGTCAACCAAGTGTCTTCTATGCATATGGAGATTTCACATCTTAAACAACAAGTGGAAAATCATGAAAACCGTAATAGGCGTAACAACTTATGCATCTATGGCCTTGTGGAGGGGCTTGAAGCCCCTAATCCTCCCTCCTTCTTTCAGTCTTTTCTCCTAAATCGTCTTGGTTTTCTTGAGTCTCCACCATTGAATATCCAAAGAGCACAACGTTTAGGGCATGGCCCAGGAGCATTATCTCCATCAACTAAACCAAGAGGTGTTATTTTATATTTTTGGGAATATACTGATTTACTTAAGGTCTTACAAGCTGCCAAACTGAAAGGAAAAAGTTCTTGGCAAGGATCCACTCTTTTCTTTGCTCAAGATTATGCAAAAGCGACAGCAGATTGACGGATGAAGTTTTTGGACATGAGACCTGCGCTTCGAAGTTTGAATGCCAGATATGGTCTGATTCATCCTTGCCTCTTTAAGGTGACTTATAAAAATAAAACCACTAATTATGAGGATCCTGTTCTTCTGCAGCAATTCTTGGATACCTGTAAAGAGGAGGACATGGAAGTTGCCCATTCATCGATGATTTGACTGTTTTGTTAACGTTATTATTTATATTCTCCTTATCTTGTCATGTTTTACAGCTGCCCTGTTGTACTCCTATATAACGCATTCTCTTTTTACTGTCAGGTGCGTTTTTTGTGGTCCCCGGATATGTGATTTTCACTCCGCCTGGATGATGTCTCCATTTCCCGTCTTTGTTCTGGGGTTCCCCGGTTGGCTGTGCCGTCTTCCTTATGTGGCTCCACCACCCCTGTGTTCATTGTATGTCTGTGGTATGTCTTTTTGTTTTTTCATTATTTTCTCCCTGTCCTGTCCCTTTCCAGTTTATCTTTTCGGCCATATACTTCTCATCTGGTTCTTTTTCCTATCTCTTCATATATATTCTAAGTTCTTTTTTCTTTCCCTCTTCCTTTTCCTTCTCCTCTTGCTGGCTTTCCCCTCTCCCTTCTTTTACTAGTTATTTCCTGATTTTTTGTAGTTATGTTCCTCTTTCATATCCTATCCATTTATACTGCTACTTTATTGTTTTCCTCTTACTGGAAAATGTTATTTATACTGCATTAATGTATTTTGTTGACTGCAGTTATTCACATCAAGCTTTAAAAATGCTTTGTATATTTAGATGTCGTTAAGGGTTATATCTTGGAATGTTAAAGGTTTGGGATCACCCATAAAACGTCAAAGGGTTTATCGCACATTGCTGGGTTGAAAGGGAATATTGTTTTATTACAAGAAATTCATGTAACACATAAAGAGATATCCAAGCTTCAGCGGCAATGGGTGGGTCATGTCTTTGCCTCTCCTGGTTCGGGAAAATGAAATGGTGTGGCTGTTCTTTGTCATCAACGTTTGAATATCCAACTTGTAAATCAAGATACAGATACTGAAGGTAGATGGGTCTCAGTTTCTTTGCTAGTCAACAAGATTCCTTTGACAATTTTTAATTTATATGCACCTACTAATCCTGATAAACTTTTTGGGCCCCAGATTTTATCTAAATTAATGGTATATAGTGGTGATTATCTGATAGTTGGTGGAGACTGTAATATGGTTGTTGACCCCTTTATTGATAGACGTTCTCATTCTAAATTTATTCCCTCTTATGTACACTCTCAATTCACATCTACTATAGCTCAAAGATCCCTCGTTGATGCCTGGAGACTATGTCACCCCACTCTTCAAGAATATACTTTTTTCTCTCCTGTTCATTCCTCTCAATCTCGCATAGATTATTTGTTTATCTCTAAAACTCTTACACAAAATATTTCCCATTCTGATATAGGATCTATATTAATTTCAGATCACGCTCCTATCTCTTTGGACTTAGACTTACTCCCCCCCATTGAAGGAGCTAAGAGATGGAGATTCAATAACTCCCTTCTATTGGATCCTAAGTTTACCCCAGCTTTTCAGAAATTTGCAGACACATTTTTTCTAGAAAATGGGTCCCCGTATGCCTCTCCTCAACTTATTTGGGACACCTTCAAAGCTGCTTCTAGAGACTTCATTATTTCTTTTGTAGCCCAGAAACGGAAATCCTCTTCTAAAACATACAATCACTTAATTCACATATTAAGCAATTAGAGCACTCCTTTTACTCTACAAAATCCCAATCTGATCTGGATGAACTTATCAAACCCAAATTCACTTTTAGTAAACTTTCAACTGAATCCGCTAATTTATATCTGCTTAACTCCAGTGCTAAATACTATGGTGCTCAAAATAAGGCTTGGAAACTTCTTGCCAGCTATCTTAAAATTAAAAAAGAGCGTACTAATATTGATTCAATTTTAACTTCGGCCAATACTATAGTTCATAAAAATGAAGATATTCTTTTGGAATTTACTAATTTCTACCAAACCCTCTATACTCCTGAATCTCCTCCTCAAGAAAAGGATATTCTTCATTACTTATCCTCAATCACTCCTCCTTCTTCTCTTACTTTGGATTTCTCTTCCTTAGAAGAAGATATTCAAGCTAATGATATTCTTACTGCTATTCAAGCTATAAAAAAGGAAAGGCTCCAGGACCTGATGGTTTCACTATGAATTTTACGCGCATTTCTCCAAGATTCTTCTTCCTAAATTGCATCAATTATTTCTGTATTCTATCTCTACTAAGAAATCTGGGGATCTTTTCAGCAGGCTTTAATATGTCTTCTCCCTAAAGAAAACAAAGACCATACATTGTGCAAAAATTATAGGCCCATTTCTTTAATCAATTTGGATTATAAAGTATTTGCGAAAATACTTGCCCTTCGTTTGGACTCTTTATTACCCAACTTGATTGGGAAGAAGCAATGTGGTTTCATCAAGGGACGGCATTTATCTGATAACACTCGATTGTTCTTTAATGTCTTAAGTAAATCTAAACATATAAAAAATCATTAGCAGCAATTTCACTAGACGCTGAAAAAGCGTTTGATAGAGTCAGTTGGCCCTTTATTTTCTCAATGCTTGCTTGGTTTGGTTTTGGCCCAAAATTTATTAATTATGTCTCTGTATAATATTCCTCTCCCAAGTCCTTTATTTTAGCTAATGGACTTGTATCCTCATCATTCCCTCTTCATAGAGGAGTCCGGCAAGTTTGCCCGTTATCTCCGTTACTATTTATTCTTGCCCTAGAACCTTTTTTAATGAAAATTCGATTGAACAAAGTTATTAAAGGATTCTCGTATGGTGACAAACACTTAAAACTTTCAGTATATGTGGATGAGATCTTATTATTTATCTCAAACCCACAAACTTCCTTACCAGCTTTTCTATCAGGGGTGGACGATTTTACTCTCGTCTCAGGTTATAAACTAAATGCTGATAAGTGCGAAATTCTTCCTTTGAATAATGCTGATTTTTAGTCTTCCTCTTTTCACTGGAATTCAAATAAAATTAAATATCTTGGGCTGTGGTTCAATGCCTCTATGTTGCTCTAAATCTGAAGGAGTTACAATCAATAGTAACTTTGTCTGCATCGCAATGGCACCCCTTATATTTATCATGCTGGGGTCGGCTAGATACTATAAAAATGATGTCAGTCCCTGTAATATTGTTTTATTTATCCAATATTCCGATTAAAATTCC
The DNA here is from genome assembly GCA_963921515.1 of Calotriton arnoldi. Lineage (NCBI taxonomy): Eukaryota > Metazoa > Chordata > Amphibia > Caudata > Salamandridae > Calotriton > Calotriton arnoldi. The sequence continues at coordinate 195,140 of CAWUFW010017206.1, forward strand.
TAAGTCTTACTATAAGAAGTTATATAGTATTCTATCAAAGTTTTTATGGCATAATAAAAAGGCTAGAATGTCTCTTTATAAACTTAAAAATCCTAAACACATGGGAGGAGTTAATTTTTCAGACTTTCACTCCTATCACGCTGCGTTTTTTTCTCAAACAGTCTTCTTTTCTATTGTCTGACAATGGAAATGACTCTATACTTTACCCCTTGTGGATAGAGGTTGAAAAGTCTTTTTTTCATCCGTTTTCCTTTGAGGAATATATTTCCCTTTCTCATACTCCCTAAACGCTGTCTCTTCCTATTCTCAAAAATGCTCGTAAAGTCTTCCAGCCACTCTTCTCGTCTCCTCAAGATGATCGTACACAGTTTTTAAATTCAGCAATTTGGTATAATAAACATATCAAACTTAATAACAAGTTTATCTTTAGGAAAGATTGGTTAGCTTACGGCCTTAAATGGGCTCATCAGCTTTTTCAGGATGGAATCTGTGTTCCCTTTTCAACAATTCAATCCCGCATTTCTCTTCCTTCTTCATGTCAACCCAAATACATGTCCTTGACTGCAGTAGCTCAAATCTCTTATAATGCTCTATCCTCTAACCCTACATTTGCTCCTTCACCTCCTACCATAAGATCGATTTTATGCAACTCTCTTTCCGCTTCTCAAATCTATAAGCATTTAACAGGTATTCCCCTTGCTCGAGATAAATTAGAAGTAGAATATAGTTGGGAAACCGATCTGGGAAAATCTTTACCTATTCCAGTATGGAATAAAATCTGGACTAAAATAAGGAGGTCTTCTAGAGCAGCAAACACCACTCAAACTTTGTTTTTCATTTATAATAGACTCCTGATTACCACAGCTAAACTACCCAGTATTGACCCTGGCATCCCTTCTACTTGTTGGTCTTGTACTGCTTCACCAGCAGACCTCAAACATATGTTATTTGAATGCCCAGTTATTCATACATTTTGGATTTGAGTCTGGCAACAAATCAACACTATTTTTCACACGCATGTTCCTGTCTCTTTCATTCATATTTTTCTGGGAAGCATTTCCGAGGTTTGGTCATCTCAATCCACAGATGTACGTATCATCGATTTACTCCTTGCTGTTGCTTTTCAACAGATTACTAAGTCATGGAAAGATGCGTCTGATGTATCTTTTCAGGCATGGTGGTATGGTGTCTGCTACAATCATAGGTTGGATAGAGCTCATGTGCACCCCATCATGCTTGCTATTAACAGAGATCTACTTTGGTTACCTGTCACTGATTTCTTAAATGTATCGGCTAAAAAGACATCTTCACATAACCCCTACATTGACAAAGTACCCAAACCTCCTTGACTTTTATAAATACTGTTGTATAATTGATTATATTTTATTGTTGCATGCTAATCTATTGCATTAGGAACATTTATGTATCACTGTTTTGCTTAAGTTGATAGTATATGATCTTTTTCCCCTTCCTTTTTCTTCCCTTCCCCCTCCCCCTTTTTTCCTTTTCTTTCTCCATATATGATTTACCATTGTTTTTCTATGCTCATGATATATTTTCTCATTTATTGTATTATGTTTTACCTATTCATCAAATAAAAGCCTTTTTTTAAACTTAAAAAAAGAAATCATATTTTGACCCTAATCCTAACTCAAGTCTTCCATTTTATTAAATACATTTATTTGTAAGTTAATTGCAAACTGGATTTTGGATAACTATTAAAGAGAGTTTTTAATTATATTCCTAGCAGTGTCCTAACCGACATTTGCATTATCAAATGTGACAATGTAACTCAGTGCTTTCCTATTAAACAGCCAGCCTTGCTACAGTGAAAATAACTTTCAGGGCTTTTTCCTTCCTAGGACATGTTTAACATTCAACTTTTACATGTCCTACTTTTAAATACCATGCCCCTTGTCTTATGGAAGTCAGGCCTACTTAGGAGCAATTTATACATTTTTAAAAGTAAGAATCCAATTTAATGAACCGGAGATATGATTTTAGAATTTTTAAGTGAAAATAGCGCCTGAAATCGCAAAGCACCAATCGCGGTTATCTGGTTGGGCTAGACCGGGTCCAACTAAAAAGTTAATGCTGACCACAAGCTACCAGTCCTTTACAGGAACCAAGTTTGCCCCGGTTGAAAGTTTACCTTCTGACTTAGAAGATTTTTGAGAAAAGTCCTCATCGACAGATCTTTGGCGGGTCAGGCTGCAGGATGAGTTCAAAGGAGGACTTGATGATGGCCGTCTGATGAACTGCGGGTACTCGGTGAGAGCCTTTGTGCCGGTGAAAAATTTGGTGCAGCTGCTGTTGACGACAGGAAGTTCTGAGCACGGGAAGTCTGGAATCTGGTCACAGGAAGGTCAAGCCAGCGGTCAGAGGCTGTTCGACTTTGGTCTCGGTGAAGAGCCTCTGCGTTTGGACTTAGACACTTTTCTGTGAGCATAAATCCTTTCAGTGGAGGAAACAGGGGGCAATGGGACCGCACTACAAGGTTCCTGCATGGCATGGACTCGAATGTCCATGCCGTGCAGGTACCTATGTGCATGCACACAGGGGGGGCACATGTTATGCCCCCCTCTGTGCATTCACATGCTGTTGGGCCACCTTTGTTTCCTCTCCTTCAAGGTTTACATGGAGGAAAAACTTCCATGTAAAGCCTGGAGGAGAGGAAACTCGTAATATGCTTGGCTGGACAGCGGCGGTCCCGCCAAGCATATTGTGGCCCCTGACCGCTGCTCCAACACCAGGGCGGTCCAGCTGTCTAACTCCTAGGGGGGCGGTTTGACTGCCGGTGAGGCGGTGGCTGGAACCGCCACTGCTGCGCCACTATGAGTCAAATGGTCCTCAGAACACCAGACTCGTAATCGGGCCCTAAGTGTCCAGTTTAGCAGGTTGTTAGGTCAGAGAAGTATTTGCTAACACCAGCCAATGATCCAGAACCCTGTTTGGCACCACTTTGGGGTTAGGACTCTCTCTTCCAGAAGCCAGCAACAGGGTCCAGGGCGAATCCAGTTGGAACTGGTCAGCGGGGCTCTTGGAAAAAGTAGGCTTTTTGCAGCTTTTGTGGCCCTGTAGCTTATTGTTATTTTTAACTTATAGTGCACGTGAATCATCCCGGGAGGGGTATCTCGGTGCGATAACAGGACAGAGGCAAAAGAGACATCAATATTAAAACAGAGCAGTCTTCAGAAGTTTCCTAAATTGAAATCACTACAAGATCGAATCTGGAGAGGCAACTTATTTCAGTATAAAGAGGCTAAGTATGAGAATGACCTGCCCCCTGAACGAGACTTTCTGATCCTTGGAACAGTGAGCAGAGCTTTTTCACTAGAGGTTAGCGGTCTTAGAGGGTGATAATGAGAAAGTGTGGAAGATAAGTAGCTAGAACCTTTCCCTTTTAGAGCCTTGTGGGTGCAGATCCCAAAAATTATTCTGTTTCGTACCGGTAACCAGTATAATGCATGAAAAAGAGGGGAGGAAGCAGCACCCGATAGAAGATTACAGATGAGATGAGCAGCGGTATTCTGAACCACATGTAATTTTGATAACAATATCTCATTCACTGAGGCCAAAAGGGCATTCCCATAGTCCAATCGGCTGATGACAAGAGCCTGGACCAAAGTTTTTCTCACTGTAAATAGTAGGAAAGGAAAGGCTCTTCTCAGCAAACGCATCATATGAAAGCAAGAGCCTATAGTGGACGAAACCTGTACTTTCATGCTAAGGGTTTTGTCTAGCCGGACTCCCAGGTTTTTGACTACCTTTTTGGGTGTTGGAGCTATGCCAAGTTCTGGAGGCCACCCATCAGGATTCCAAAGCTTTTGGGCCTTCCCAAATAACAAGCTTAAAAGGAGGTCAGCCAACTGACCCCTGAAGTCCACTTCTCAGTCCGTGGTCCAAGTGAGAGCATGTCCGGCCTTTGGGGTCTCTCTCCACAGGTTCAACAGCAGGTGCAGCCCTTCTGTCTTCAATGATCCAGATGTGTTCCGAAGAAGGTATCCAGGGATGCCATATTTAAGCCTGGCACTAGCTAGGTGGTTGAGGAACCTCCCTGACCAATAGTAAAGACATTCCCAGGGGCAACCTTTGCCACTTTCACATCACTTCCAAGTGGCTTTGGCCTTGAGCGATCCCACAGTACACTGCTCTCCAAAATCGAACATGTTAGAGCCTTTCTTCCGCTGGGCAGAGCTTTGGGTACAATCTACAGAGCTCTGGGCACACTGGTTTGAAGGGAGAAACTCTCCTTGAAAACCAGTTCTGAAACAGGTTTTCCCGCCACTGGAATTGGTGCCATCTTCACTACCTGGACAATAGAAAAGGCAGTCATAGGTGTGAGTTACATCTGCCAGTGACATAAGGTGGCCTATTGAAGCTTATGCAGTTAATGAGTACCTCCCCGAGACCATCCTGTCAGGAGGAGGTCACACCTCCTCCCACACAAGGCCCATTTGTTCCATTTGCTGGGAGCCATTCACACCTCCTTGCAGGAGACCAGAAGGCAGCCAGGTGACAGTTGCGGATTATCTGTCAAAAGGCTACATGGGGCCTTAGGCAGTGAAAATGTGACTTTCTAAGTCATTATTTCTGAAATAGTTAGACAAAATTCGACTTTGGCATTAAGTTGGATTTTATTTAACTATAAAAATGAGTGTTTGAAATATTCTCCTAGCTAGTGCCAATCTGAAGTAAGTTGTATTAAGTTCAATCAAATAACACAGGGTTTTCTATGGAACAGCCAGCCTTGATTCAGGGAAATGAGTTTGGGACCAAGGCCTACATTAGGGTTGACTTATTACTATTTAAAAGGAAGATTTAGACCTGTTAAAGGGGTGATTTTAACAGGTTGAAAAGGCAGTTTTAGAACTGCCCAGCTTAGCTCTTGTGGCAGGCCTTGAATCATGTTTTACATGGTTACGTTATTACTGGCACAATAATAGGTGCTGCATTTCACTAGTGACATTTAACATACGAGCCCTGGGTACAGAGGGTACCATAGAATAAGGACCTATATGCAAGTTAAATGTGTGCAGCAGGAATTTTAACCAATTAAACACGTTTTTATGATCAGAGCACATGCACTGGGGTGTGGTTAGCAGAGTCCCAGTGTAGAGAGTCCAAAAACCAGCCGCTTCAGTCTATACAAGCATTGGCAATGCCAATGGATCTTGCCTTTAAGAAATCTATTGGCTTTGTCAATATTTTTTAACTGTATTGCACAGCAGTGCAGCAGCTGTGCAACATGGCTAAAAGTAAAGAAAATTAAAGTGGTATGACTCAGTTAACACTTGCCAAGTCATAGTGCTTTTAGTTTTTTTTACTTTCAGCCATGTTGCAATGTGGCAACGCTGCAATGCAACGGTCATAAAATATTGACAAAGCCAATAGATCTTGTATAGACGAGAGTTATTGGCTTTGCCAATGCTCGTTTAGCAGAGCACCGACATTCCTTGCCCAGGAGACACCATAGTCCAGTTTATTGACAGTTACCATTTGGAGTGTGCTACCTGTTAAATGTACAGAATTACTACTAAAGAGCGTTTTATGAATTGGGTCCTTTTACCCCCCTCAAGCCGTATGCGCTCAGCAAATGCATTTATCTCATCATGTACGGGGTATCTTCAGTCAGATAATATAGAATTTCTTTCTGCGAATGTGCACCCTACGTTGGCATCAACCATGGGATATTGACAGACGTTACGCCTTCAAATCCCATTAAAAAAAGATATGCAATTTCAACTATGGCCTCTTTTACATTAATGAGTTGAGTTACTTTGCGAATATGCACTCCCTGGGAACTATTATAGACCCTGTGAGTCAGTGCTGAGGACTGACACATGATCCTGCACTAGGGGCCTGAATTATGGACAGAATGAAATCAAAGTGCTGCTGGTCCAGTCTGCTGTAAAGGCCATATCTTCCCTGTCAACCCAGTACCTGTCAAGCCAGACACTTGATGTCGCATTCGACTCCTTTTCTACCTTGAAGCGAAGATTGCCCAATGCACAGGTTTGTGAAAAGGTCTAAATGTGAGCACCTCTAGGATCACTCTGCCTTGGTGGTTTAGAATCCACAGCTGCTCACGATGATACAAAGCAGGAAGAGTAGGGCAGCACACTGCCCATGCTTGGAGTCCCCACTGTAACTAGACACCCAGAGCCAGGAAAGATGGCAAGACAGCAAGTGAAAGAGAAGACAGAGCACCGAGCAGAAGACAGTTTACACTGAAATAGCCCTCTTCATTTTGTGACGTAAAAACACCCATTGGCAGGAAATCAGCATAGTATCGAGCACTTTCAGTGTGCAGGTAGGAGCTATAAAAGAAAGCTGTCGGCAAGAAACCTCTGTGCGCATGGAGGAGGAGTGGAGACCAGTGAAACCAGAGATGAAGCATGAAGAGGGAAGAAATAGTATCTCAATCACCCCGGAAGCATCAGATGGTCGTCCAATGAGCTGAATAAATCTGGGCTCCGTATGTGCTCTGCACTTAGTCCGTGATCCACGTAAGTGCCGTTTGGCCTGTGCTGCCAATTAAGGAAGCTTCAAGGAAGAGTGCCACAGCAGCCAACAAATGGTAAGAAATGGGCAGGCTCGAAGGTCTTTTTGTAAACAATAGTGTCTCACAAGTGAGCACATGAGCTATCACATGGACTTGCAGGCTCAACCCTAAAAATAGGGGTGAGCATGCACAAGAGGAATTTTCTTACAATAGGTTTTTCAATTTACATATCAACACCCATCAACTAGACATTTTCAGTTGGAGACAAAAGGTGGACGGGCTGGCTTCATATGAATTTATTCAAGACTGGTCACAAAGAGTTTCCCATGACTTTCCACCTACTGTGATCATTTCCTAATGTTGCCACCAAGTTTGATGCCAACGTATTTCGCTAGTATAATGACGACTCTGCTTGGCATTCCGCAGTCTGGTTCGCTCTTACAACTGTCAGTCACCCTAAACCCCTGTGCTTCTGACAAACATTTTGGGGGCAACCTCAAATTTTGACTGTGTTCCAGCTTTTGGAGCTCCTGGCTTTAAGAATTTTGGGTCATCCTTAAGAAACTCTGGGATTCTGGAATAAACATTCAAACTCAATCGCAGTCCAGGGACTCTGGGAAATACTCAAGTTAAAAAGTCAACGTGGCAGTCTGGTGCCACCGGTGCATGGACGGAAACAAGTACACACCAACACCTGATTTAGGAAAATCTAGTTGGCAAGTAGCCACACCCTCTTTGTGACTAAATTTAGTTTGCTATTTAAAAGGATTAAATAAACTCCTAGTAGGAATAACAGCGGATCCTGCCTCTCCCTGCTTCTTACTGATTACCTGCTCTATTAATCTTTTGTGTATTCTGCCAGGTTCCAGCTTATCTTGCTTTCTGCTGATTCCACCGACTGTCTCCAGCCACCTGGTTTGGCTTGTATTTATTTTTGGGTCCTGGGTTTTGTTTGCTTCTGATTCCTGTAGTGCTGCAGCTAGATTTTGTTACTCAATATTTGGATTTAATTTAGAAGAACCTCATTCTTGACTGTGTCAGATGCTTATTCTCTTAAGGTAATAGAATGTGCAGTAAGTCTAGGCTAAATATACTGTAGCCCAGATAACATCCTTTCTGAAGTGGAGGTTTCATCGAGGATTTCTGAATATGTGTTATTTTTTCTTTTTTCTGTTTACTGGGATTATAGTTTTTACAAGGTATTAAGGGTTACTGAAATATTACATACAGGAACAGAGCCGGACTGGGAACCCAACGCAGCCCTGTCAATTTTCTCGGACCAGCCCCTGGTGAAGCGCTGCCTGGCCCGGGAGGCTAGAAACGCTTGCTTGCTGCTTCTGTTACTGGGGTCCAATATTGCATCACTGCTGCAAAACCGGCCCTCAGTAACAAAACAGGCCCCCACCACTGCAAAATTGGCCTCCACCCTTCCAGCCTCCCGGGGAAATGCCTGATGCCCAGTACGGCCAGTCCGGCCCTGTGCAGGAATGATATATATCCTATCAGTGATAATCTGTTATTCATCTCACCCTTCTCTTATGGCATTTCATCTTGGTGGACGCCATCAGGGTGATTGTCTAAAATGTTACAGCACATCAGACAGGTGCCTTTTGTTTTGGCATCTTTCTTCTCAATTCACTGTTGCCACCTTTCCACCATGAGGTCCCTGTGGGTGAAGAGGGGGTGTTTTATTCACCTGTGACTGTACTTCTGGACCTCAACTGTGGACAGATAAGGCGGAAGCAGCCCGATGCAGAGATATAATTTCCAGATCTTTTATTGAAAACTAGTGACTGACACTTCTATAGGCTTCTGTGAGAGTTGTCAGTGTAAAAGGCGCCTCTGGTTTTACCATAAAATACAGGTTTTCTTAACTCATGAATATTATCACAACTCTGTTTCTTTCTCTTAAACATTTTTCCCAAGCAACTGTCTGATCTGAACCATAATCTTACACGGGTCAAACCCATGTCTGAGATGTTGCAGGTGTTATTTTTGCTCGACTGGCTGTGCTCAGATTGAAATTTAAGAATCAGTTTATGAAAGACCACAAGGTCGCCTAACATGCTAAACATACTAACAACAAAGTTGAAAAACAATTGCATAAAAACAGACATAAGAAAAAAAAACATTATAAAAATAAACTTCGTATTTTTTAGATTCTTTAAGAAATCGCCCTAATGCACATGCCACATCGAAAAAGCGAATACCATATAAGATGTTTTCAGATACCACTGGTGTTCTGATTTCATACTTAGTTAAAACTGTTTTAAGAAACCATGTCAAAGATTCCATAAAACATGTAATCAATCAAAATGTATATATTGGAACCATTCCCACCTATGGAACAACAGCAATTCCCATTATTTATTTAATTATATCCAAGATTGTCTAAACACTTAAGCAGTGCTTAATTTGAGCCGGGTGTTGCCATTAGAGGCTACCGGCACTTATTTTTCTGCATTGAGCATTTTCTGAGAGCAAGAGAGGAAAAGACACAAACGGGAAAGAAGATGGAAGAGAAAAGACGGAAAACCCTTCACCAACAGAGGAAGCAGACCTACAAGAGTGAGATAAACGGGACAGGGCTGTGGAGAGGGAGTGGTTTAAAGAGTCCTGAGGTGGACTCAGGACTACCAAGCCATGGTTTTTGGCGCACCAGCATTTAATTACACTTGCCGCAGGCTTCTGAGCAGCACCTTGGGCATGGCACTCATTATATTACAAATTAAGCACTGTGATTGAGTAGACGTGGAATGGAAGTTCATAGCCAAGTATTTATAATTTTTCATTCTGTCTACTATTGTTTTGCAATATATCAAGAGAATGGCTTAGATTTGGCACCAAATGCTAAAATGTTAGTTTTTTGCATATTTACCAGTCGATTAGACTTGCAATATTTATGGAATGCCTTAAGTTTCCTCTGCAGACCAATTTGGGTGTAGTCCATTGTTATCAGAGTGTTGTCATGCAGCACAAATGGGATATGGACAACCACAATCCTTGGGAAAACAAATCGCTCCTTAAAAGAGGCTGAGGAAGACTGCTAAGAAAGGGCCTAACAAAGTAGGGGCCCACCCATAACCTTGTCTGGGGCCATTAAATACTGGGATTTTTCTCAACAAAGGCAGTACCCTCCAAATCTATTTCTATCTATGTAGTTCACTGAGAACTGACAAAAGTCATTTAGGGATATCCAATACATTCAAATGTTCCCACAGTAATTCTCTGCTCGATTTCCAGGCTTTTATTTACAGACTAAGACAGTGATTCAGTTTGGATTGGCCTTCTTTAAAACCTCTTTTTTCTACTGGTATCCCATTCTGATCGTCAATCCAAACTTTCGAAGCTAGCAGTATAACTACTGCATACACTTTTGCACCCACATCAATTAAGTTAACAAGGCTATAATTTTTCAGAGCTGTGTTGTCACCTCTTCTAGGGAGGGGCTCAATCACTGCTTCTTTCCAACTTTCGATAAAAAAATATTTAATGGTGACCCACCAAAAAACCTTGAGGAGAACCTTTGTTCACCAGTCAATATTAGTATTTACAACAATTGCGGGTAGGATATCAGGACCTGCTGCGCTAGATATATTCAGAGAGGAAAATGTTTGTTTTACCATCAAGTGTAGATGTGGAGTAGCATAATTTTGGCTCCGTCCTTCTATGTTTGGCTAGGCCACCACACATATATATATATATATACATACATATACATTTTGCTTTATATACTCGCATGATGCAATAATACTAATGAGATATGGTGCACCAAAAATATAGAAAGTGCATCTATTGTGTGTTATGACATATATGTGTGTGTGCGCATATAAAGGTTTTCCTTTTCAAAAACATCTGTATTGCTGATATTAATTTTCTATAGGTGTAGATTGTAAGGTGGTGTGCTAAAATGCATTTACTGCAGACCATTCACCAGGGATTAGTGAGAATTAATCATATGAGTGTTTATGCTTTCTTTAACAATTCTGACCACTTGTCATTTTTGGTTGATAAAAATGTATTGGTATATTGTGCCACATATAAGAGTACAGTATAAAATAGTTGATTTCTTTATTAAAGATTTCATTAATTGGATTTTATGTAGGTTGTAGAACTAATATGCAGTTAAAGAGAAATGTTAAGTTAGCACTATTGTGGGCCTTAAGCTTGCAGGCGAGACATTTAATACTCATGTGAAAGTTGTTTTTCTGCATGTTTCTCTCTTCTGCAGATGCAGACTGAAGGCATTCATTAGTTAGCCCATGTATTTTGTAGACAGTGAAGCAAGAAAGAACCGGCAAGGTCGAATGATTTTAAAGAAGAACAAAGTGAGTGTTACCAGTTGGTACAATCAGACGAAGGGAGGAATCCAAGGTCGCCTTGGAAGCGGAGACTGGAATATGGGAGTAGTGTTTAAGGCACCAAGTTCTTTCCTGGGAACTGGAAGAGTACTGTGCTATGTATGAGGTCATATTTCTCAAACGTTCTTTGTGCACTTAAATTAGTGAACCTACCTTGGGGTTAGTCAGATTCTCTTTTAGACTTGGAGAGGTACAGACCTCTCTTGACATCTTTGATGCCATACATGACTCATCACTTCTACAGAGGTTCGATGCTGACACCTTCTTGCTTCCTTGATTCAACAGGGTTTACCCTATCCTTAGGTTAGAATAGGGTTTAGTAGTTGCTGCAAATCTTTTCTATGTATGAGGAGAAAGATCGAAACCATTCGGCTAGTCATCCAATCCTTCTCCTTGTTTTCTGTATCGCTGATACTAAGATCCTTTTATGTTATTTGCTGTTGAGGACCAATATTGTAAAACACTGTGGTCTCCCTTTGGTTATTTTATACAATCTTTTTGAGATTGATATATATCAGTCTGGTGCTGAGTTTGTAATAAACCTTTTAACTTCAAGTTACTGATTCATACTTTTATTGTGTGGTCCACATGATCACACTGTACTTTAAGATCTAAATTGTTGTTAAACCCTTTTCCTCTCAAGCTAATTGGAAGGACTGGCCCAGAGCAGCCTCAGATGTTAAACTTTCACATTGTCATTATATACACATTCAGTACTCCTCAGCTGACTCTTTCTCATGAGTGTTCCTTGAATAATCTAACCAAACCCCCTCTGTTACTACATTTACAATTGATGGAGGTTCCTTACTAATTCAATTGTGAACGACCCACCAAAATTCCCTGGTATTCTGTGAGGCAATAACAGATAGCAGTTGGTCCCAGCATTTGTCCTAATACTTTTTTCCTTTTTTCCTTTTCAAGAAGCTTTATACTATGACCTCGGAGTTTTATAATATTAATTTAAGTGAAAATCGCTTTATCTCTTTGGTCTTTGTCTTAGTGATCTGGTGAACTTTGTATTGATTGCCTGGTGGTATCAAACCAGGGAACTTCTTGGGTCTCACCTTTCATCCAGTGGTCATCTTCTTTAAATGTTTTCCTCTGTTCCAACTTCTGGCAATTGACGGTTTTCTTGATGACCTTCTCATCACCACTCTCTAACTCCACTAGATTTTAGATCACAAAATTATTCTGAAATTATGAGAGTTGTGCTAGATGTTTATCATCTAAATGGATAGAGAGGCATCGGTGAAGCTGCATTTTGAAATTAATCAAATTAACTAGATTCTTCCAATTGCAGTACAACATTTAGTGGCCAGTGATCTCTGCCTTCCAACGGAAAAACATTCAAGTTAATAGTCAAATAAAAAAATGAAAACTTATTACCAATTGGGCAACTACGTTTGCTATGCCAAAAGGTTTAGGGCTGTTGCAATATCTGCAATAAAAAGCTCAGTTAGACATACCAAACCTAAAGAAGGCAAACTATTTGGTAGGTCTCGAGATAACTCTGAGATTGGACCTTTCTGGAAGATAGCTGCTGATACTCTTTTGGCGAATAACAATTCTTCCTTTTTACAACCTCCCTAGCAGGGTTAAGGCAGAGATTAAAATCCTCCAGAACAATGATCTTACTACTTGGGAACATGTTGTCTATATTTATTAGATCCTCTCAATTTCCCCAACTGGTTCTCATTATAAAAACTTTGTCAGATACATTGACATTTAGCCTGTTTTTAATGCACTATTCAAGCCAAGGACATGTCAGGAAAATAGGGCGCAGTTGCACAAAGGAGTTGTATACTATCAGACCTCACTTAGCCTTAAAAGTTCCCCTCAACTTCATCTTCCTAGTCCAAGCACTAAAAGCGATTCAGTGATTCTGGATAAAACCCATTATTTTCCTTTTTAATGGTTGATATTACTACTCTTAGGTTGCCTTTCTCGACAGCCTTACACCCTAACTTGTTAGTATCATAGGTAGACAAAGTTGATCCAAACTTAACCCTGCATAGTAATTTAGGAATGATTCAGTTTGTAGTTTAGTAACCTCTATCTACCCTTCTGGAACAAACTGAATTCATTTACTCAAGATCTTTTTGCACTCCCAAGATTGATTGCCTAACCAAGTGACAATAAAAGATTTCAATAACCTCCTTTCCCTCCATTTTCCTTACAAACACAACTTGCTTTATATCAGCTATAGATATTGGTTTAAGGGAGGCAGAATAACTAACAATATGTAAAAGGCTTGAGCAGTTCTGTAGCCTTAGTTTTTTTGCCCTCCCCCTCCAATATATTTAGATTGACGTATAATTGGGGGCTCCATCCTACCGCTTTACCTTTTGAGTTAGTTAACTCATCACACCTCCTAGAATTCTTTTTGTCCAAGTATGTCCTTTGCCTACCTCTATCTTTCCTTTCCAGATTATTTTTCAAATTTTTTTTTTTTTGCCTTTATTCCTGATCTACTTAGATTTACATTCAAGCGGGAGCTACTTCCTACTGGTTTACCTTCTGAATTAGGTAACTGCCGCTCCACTTATATGTTTTCCTAACTTTTTCTTTGTCTGAATATTCCTTTTCCCAACCTCAATCTTTCTTTTCCAGTTTGTCATATTTTGGGGGGTTACTTCCCCAATGAGAATCACCATATATATTTTGTGTCTGGTCTCTGTCTATACCCTTGTTCCCTCCTTGCGTCAGCATTCTAGACTCTTTATTTGATTTTGAGATTTTATAGTTCATTAACAAAACTGACGAGACTAAAGGAATTGTCAGTTTCTTAGGGGAAGTACTTGCTTTACATTTCTCATTTTATCCATTTTCTAACTCATCTTTTTTCCTTGTACCTATTTGATTGGTTTTCTATAGTTCCTTGCTTTCTTTTACTTACTAAGGAATATCTATATGGAACTGCATATCAACAACAAAAAAACTAATTGTCACCTCTCTTTTTGATTAGGAAAGGCCTATTAGAGATATAAACTGATAGACCTTGCACGCCATTTGATATAGCATGGGTAGGATTGGCATCAGCTGTCTTGGTTGTAAATACTTCAACTGGCTTTATAAGAGCCGGCACACACATTTATTTATTTATTTCAGTTCCACAGAAATCGCATTTAAAAACCCAAATTGGATTTTTAATTGTCATTATTTAAAATTAATGCTTCAAGAATCCCATGCAGGGTTTTCTGTATTAATAAAATATCGGACGATGAAGTAGATGTATTTAAATTAGACAATGGAGTGAAGTCATCAATTTTTCCTGATCAAACTGTTTCCTGCCTAAGACTGGGACCACCCTCTGTGTGCTGAAGTCTGGAGATTGATTTAAAGCGTTCTACAGAAGTCAAGGTCGCATGTGATGGATCTTTACTAACAGAGAGACTTCTATAGGTCTGAAGGGGAGAAGACAGCCATCGCTCCAAAAACTCAACGACAGAGTCTAACCACGCCTGAGAGCAGGAAAAACCTGGTGAATTGGGGAGACCTTCCAACATTCCTGCTCTCCCCTCTGATTCAGAGGCCTGTTGTGCATCTGAGGCACCTCCCCCTCTAAAGTGCTTTGCAACATAGTGTCTTATAAATGCTAACAAGGGAGATAATGGCAAAAGTGCTGCAGGGTTCACAACTTTCTTTGCCGGTTCCTGAGACTTAATTGAGGGCTCTGCTGTATTTAAAAGGCTGGTTGCATTTTCTCCTTCGTTTTATGAAGGTGCATTTTAATATCTTGCATCTGACTATGTTATTTCTGATGCCATTCCGTTCCCTGTTGAATCTACAAAAACTCTTCTCAGTCTATGATTGCGGAAAAGTTCCCACAAGACATTATACACGTTTTATTTGGGTATATGTAACTTCTCAACAACTGTCATGTGTAGTTTTTCTCTGCTATATGAATAAATGGTAGGGTTGACAGCATTATGCTCACACCAGTGTCTTTAATCAAATTAAGACTTTTAAGACACTTTCCAGTTAGGAAAGGTACATTTTCTGTACCCTGAGACACATGCATCCCAATGGCCACTTCAATGTGAACTTTTCCATAATCCTAGTGCAGACAGGACATCAATTCAAAGAACAGCAGCACCGTTTAGTAAGGCAGATCCAGTAGCCGAGGTGCGGTTTAAGAAGGTTTATTAGGTAATGGTTGTAGCTTGGTAAGTTCATGTAGAGCAGCCCCACCAGGAGCAGCCTGCCTGCTGCTCAGCCCATACTCCAACTGTCACACCTAATCTCAGTCACCCAAGCATTCCATTCATCATCACCACACCAACATTCCACGCAGCACATTCACACTTGCTGAGTAGCTAGGGAGAAAGCAACAGGAGAAAAGGATAAATACATATACTGGATACTACACACCGCCAACAAGCATTTCCTTCACATTACAGAGGTCTTTTCAAGATAAACTCTCCATCGCCATTTCAGATTGTGGGCACAGGCCAAGATTTTGAAATGAATCACATTTTGCAGTGACAGCCAGTGCATCCCAGCTAAGGGCAAAAAACAATGCTTGCATCCCTGTCCTGGCTCCAGTGCAGCATTGAAGGCCCACATACAAAGATTTGCGATAATAGTGGTTGATTTGTTGTGGGAAAACAATGTTGTACCTTTTATTCATTGTGTGATGTGCGCTGCGTACTTGAGATGGGCCACTGGTGTACGCGAGTCTTTGGACAGTTACGCATTTCTGGTCCTGCATAGACTACTGAGTGAAGAAACATCCATGGCCCAATTCAGTTGCCTCACGTAGAAGCACTCACGTGGTGCTTGGTCCCCAATAGGTGCTTTCTCCATGTGGCGTTGATTTATCATGATGCAGCATTTATATCACTCTGATATGTTAACTATAGTGTGTATACTAGTGCTACCATACCTGTTGACTTTGGTGTAGAAGCTAAATCTCACTGTCCCCACATCATACAGATTATTCACATATACAGATAATTTAAATGTAAGCAAACAAAACTCCTCAGCTGTGAATATGAGGATGCAATGCCGAAGCTGCTCATTTTGTCCTTGTTTTCCGAGAGAGCATGCAGTGGCTGGCTCTGCTACTTCGTTTTCTGCTTGTGATCTGGAGGTAACATCACCATGGTATTCGGCTGTAGTCTGTGCAGTGAAACAGAATTCAGGAGGCATGGTCTCTGAACTTTAGGTTTGGTTGGGGGTGGTTCTGTCATAATACATGTCAAGGATACCCCTTTTTAGGTCTTGCTTGCAACAGCCCATGAGCTCTAGCTTGCCAGCGATACTGTGTTTTAAAAGAGGCTTGGACCCTACCCACTGCTCACCGTATGTTGGCTTCATTGTCACTCTTATTTGCTGCCTCGCAATTGGCCAGCGCATGCTGGCTTTACTTCCTCTTCTGTCGTGTGGACCATGGACCAAGTACTGATTGCTTCATCTTCATTAGGGTCCTTCAGCTGCTGCCACTATGATTGAGGGACTATTTTTCTTTTCTTTTCTTCTTACTGTTTTGTTGCTTGTTCCCTCCCACCCCTTAGTCCGTAGCGCTTCTTCCCTCTCACCACCACCTTCCTGCTGTATTTTTGCTTCTTTCCTCCCACCCAACCCTCTCACTGTCAGCGCTACTTATTCGCTTCCATCCCACACACTCCTGTTGTCTGTATTACGTATTCTCTCACACCCCCACCCTCTCATTGTCTGTGCTGTTCACCTACCCCAGTAGCCATAAGAACAAAAAGTGGTAGAACGTGGCCACCGCTGGTCGCATCACGGCACTTCCCCCCCCCCCATCTAGTTGTCCGTTCTCTCCCATCCTCCCTCCCATTGTCCGTGTGCCTCTTACTTCCCGCCCTCCCTCCCGTTGTCCATGTTGCACCCCTTACCTGCCCTAAGGGATAAAAAAGCGCTGCAATGTCATAGAGCCTATTTTTTTGTAATATTTAGCCATGCTGACAACATGGGTAAAAGACATTGCTAAAGCCAACGCTTGTTGGTTTACACCATTACATCTTACTATAGCGCAAAAGCATTTTTGCATCACTATCGTCGCGTAATAGATCCTAGTGAATCAAAAATCTGAAACTTTACAGAATCTTTTAACTGCAGACATCATATTAAAAAGTGTGACTGACCCATGCTCTAGAAACATCATAGACACCTTGTGAAACACGTGGAATGCCAATACTCCATGTAAGAGGCATTTGCAAAGCAAACAGGTCTTGCCTTGGCAAGCTGGTGCAAAAGTTAATTTACATTTTTTTGCAAGCAAATGCCATTAAAATAAAAATGAAACACTCCGTTAATATGGTGACCTACGTTTGCAATTAAAAATTTAAATTAAAAAAAGTAACCATTACGTAGAATTTAGAACAGTGCAAGTATGTACTTATAGAAAGAAATTTTGGTTTTAATGCACATCACAGGAAAATATGTTTCCTATTGGTGCTTCGAGCTACTGTAAACTGCCAACACAGTTTAAACATGCTAAATAAAGTTAAAGACTGGAAAGAAAAAAGCATTGGCAAAGTAAAGTACAGTACTATAATCCCTGGCACTGAAGTGAACTTCTTTTTTGGTAGATGTACACAAGTGACCATGCAAAATGGCATCACTCACGGTGTAAAAGAGCCAATGACCCCTACTTAAGAGGCTTAGCATTACCCATTTTAGAGACGCATATAGCAAGCTGCTCCAACTTAATGATGATGAGTGTATTTTTTATGTGGGCACGTTTCTGAAAATTACTGTCCGGCTTATATTACAATGAATACCAATTAGAACAGTTTTATAGTTTTACCCCTGTCTGATGACACGTTTTGGATGTTATCCTCTGAATTTTATATGGATTTTTATGAATTGCTTGTTTTAAATATTTTTATAATACTTATTGTGGTTTTTAAATGTACTTTTATGGATACTTAAAAAAAATCTTTTTTATTAAACACTCATCATATAGTTCATAATCTGAAAGTACAAAGCAGGTACATGAATGTGAAATGATGTGACATACATCTGGAGTTTTTGTCATGCCTCGCTCTCGCAGTACAGTAAATCAATACAAAACAGTATAATTGGAAATATCAGTACATAACTATGGATACGTTTGTACCCAAATAAAGAATTGATTGATTGATTGAATTGGGTACTCCCATAGCCCCGTGTAGTATGCTGCGGTGGGCAAGAGCTGTATATGGTTTCAAGTTGAGCAGATCAATGGATGGAGATGGCTGACCTAACGCCCCTCTAAGTATGTATATATGTATGCATTTGTATGATATTTTTTTTATTTACATGCGACTGGTGAAAGCGCTAGAGTTATCTCTAGGCCAGACTTAAACAAGTAGATGTGATAAACTGTGTGTGCTTGGAGATAATCTCTTCCAGTCTCTGCCACCATTATATCTCCCAATGAGGTTCAGTAGTCAAGTTAAGCTACTCCCTCATAAAACCCAAAACTCTTCCTCATGTATGACAAGAATTTTGGCCACCTTGATGTACCGCTCCATTAAAAGGCGGTTACTATTGATAATGCTCACTCCAAACCTCACCTTCCAATCTTGGGTACTTCTTCTCATGTCAGTGCTTCGAACTGAAAGTTGAACATTTCGCACTAGGGGCCTGATTATGATCTTGGCGGAGAGGGATAGCCTGTCCGCCGTATTACAATTGCATTATATCCTATGGAACTCGTAATAAGGCGGACAGGATATCTTTCACGTTTGTGATGGAATAACCCTGTCCGCCAAGATCGTAATCCGGCCCCAGGTGTTAGATACAGCACAATTGACCAGTGTAATTTAATATCACATAAGCCCACGTGCAAAGCAGACATTCACCACCGACGCCGTATTGTGATGCTCATAACACGTTTTATGAGATTCATAAATTATTTCACCAATCTTCATATTCTTTACACATTTGTTTGTAATTCCTATTACACATCAATTTTATTTCAAATGTTTTTAATTGTTTGTTTTGATTTTTTTCACTGTATCCTGTTTGTATGGATTTGTAAGTTAGGTTCCAGAAATGATAATATGCAATTTCTTCTTCACTACCTGGGACCGTATTAAACAGTGTGCCCCAGGGGCACAAATGGCAGGTACCGCTTTGTGCGCTCACAGGGAACAATACTATTACAGAATGGGCTGCAGATGCTTGTGTTCCCTTCAATAATACTGATAGTGCTGGCACATATGTAGCGCCAGCACTATCATGAGAGGGCTTTCCCTCATTTGCATGAGAGCTTGGGCCCATGCAAATGAGGGAATTCATTGCCTCTGCGCCCGCGCCGTATTATGGAAACGGGCACAGATGCAAACATGCCCTTAGAAGTGCATTCACAGTGCACCTGAAGGCATCCCTCTGGAGGGGGGAAGGTGGCACTATTCCCATCGACCCCACAGACAAACCCCTGCAGGTGGGTGCACTCACTCACTGCACCCTCCGAAGGGGGATCTCTAGCCCTTCTTTAAAGTGCAGGCAGTATGCCACATACTAAGTGTAGGAGCAGCCGCTCCGTATATCACTGAATGTGCTGCCCCCAAGGAAGTGTGAGTGTGTGGCTGCCCTGGGAGCAGTGAATTCATTGTCATAGGGTGCACTGTCCCCGTTTGTGCCCGGCGCACCACCTTTAGAGTGCGGCTTGGCACAAAAATGGACTGTGCACCCTTTCCATAATACGGCACCTGGAATGGATCAGTTCCGCTACACATCTGCCCTTTTTCAGCACTGTCTTTAATAAATGTTGGGGGTAGGAGAGCACATGAATGTATCTTCTATCGAGGACATCCTAACTTTAAAAAAATAAATAAAAGGTATATTTGGATTTTTGGAAATGTCATAACTTAACATACATAAAACTGAATTCTTCCAAATAAATGTCATTCTTCACTACTGAAAATGCTGAAAATGAAGGCCTTCTTCCCTTTATTTTCACTCAACACAATCATCGGATTTTAACGTAAATGCTACTTTAAATCTTATCCCAACATCGGCCAGGTGGACAAGTCTGCTAACATCTACCTCCACCTTCTCAAGGACAAGAAGCCTCACTGAAAACTGAAGTGCAAGCAGTAGTGCTGTCCAGGCTTCGCTTCGGAAATGCTTCCGTAGCTGATGTACCACAGTCCCTACTCTCCCCATTCAAGGCAATAAAACCTGTTGCCTGGCTTGTTATTTCCACAAACAAGGTCATCACATCACTCCAATATCATGTGATCGGTAACAACATCAACCACACAAAAATTAAATTTACTGATTAGGTTGCCTCAGTAACAAAGCCATACACCTAAACAAACCAAGAGAAGTATCCAAGGTATGCCGCAATTTGGTACAACGTGAAGTACCTCATTTCAACACTTCAATTGCCCAAAAACCCACTCCCTTGTGGAGCAACTACGACTCGGGACAAAACACAAACGTCTCCCTAGTCTAGTAGGAAACATGTAAAAATCACCTTTTCCATCTCTTCTTGAACAAATGTTAATTTCTGTGTCTTCAAAAATTGGACAGTCTACAATTAAAAAGGTATATACTGTTAGTGTGTTGTCATGCAATCGACTTCTGTGAAATGCACTATTGCATTCTGAGTGACGCAGCCTTTACTGAACAAGAGGATTGATGCAGACTGTACTGAATAGGAGGATTGATGCAGCCTTTATTGATGAGGATTGATGCAGCCTTTACTGAATATGAGGACTGACGCAGCCTTGATTGAATATGAGGATTGACGCAGCCTTTACTGAATATGAGGACTGACACAGCCTTGATTGAATATGAGGATTGATGCAGCCTTTATTGAATATGAGGATGGACGCAGCCTTTACTGAATATGAGGATTGACGCAGCTTTTATTGAATATGAGTATTGACGCAGCATTTATTGAATATGAGGATTGACGAAGCCTTTATTGAATATGAGGATGGACGCAGCCTTTACTGAATATGAGGATTGACGCAGCTTTTATTGAATATGAGTATTGACGCAGCATTTATTGAATATGAGTATTGACGCAGCATTTATTGAATATGAGTATTGACGCAGCATTTATTGAATATGAGTATTGACGCAGCATTTATTGAATATGAGGATTGATGAAGCCTTTATTGAATATGAGGATTGACGCAGCCTTCATTGATTTTGAGGAGTGACGCAGCCTTTGATTATGACGATTGACGGAGCCTTTATTGAAAATGAGGATTAATGGAGCTTTTATTGAATATAAGGATTGACGGAGCCTTTATTAAATATGAGGATTGACGCATCCTTTATTGATTTTGAGTAGTGACGCAGCCTTTGATTATGAGGATTGACTGAGCCTTTATTGAATATGAGGATGGACGCAGCCTTTACTGAATATGAGGATTGACGCAGCTTTTATTGATTCTGAGGACTGACGCAGCATTTATTGAATATGAGGATTGATGAAGCCTTTATTGGATATGAGGATTGACGCAGCCTTCATTGATTTTGAGGAGTGATGCAGCCTTTATTGATTATGACGATTGACGGAGCCTTTATTGAAAATGAGGATTAATGGAGGCTTTATTGAATATAAGGATTGACGGAGCCTTTATTGGATATGAGGACTGACGGAGCCTTTGTTGAATACGAGGATTGACGCAGCTTTTATTGATTTTGAGGATTGATGCAACATTTATTGAATATGAGGAATGACAACTCAGCCTTTATTGAATATGTGGATTGATGCAGCCTTTATTGAATAGGAGTTATATGCAAAGCACTAATTCTCTCCACGGAGCAGCGCCACAACATAAAATACTAAATGAGCAAACACAATAATAAACATGGGTGTTATTTTAAGAAATACGGACACAGGTTTGCACAACTCACTTTTCATATGGAGTGGTTTAAGGTTTCATCTTCCACACTAAAGCTGACGTTTCTTGCCACCCTAAGGTTTTTTTCATTTTATTAACTTCGAGGTAACAACTCTAGTATAATCAATTTGTTTACTTCTATTTGCAATAAAACCACTCACGGAGGCTTGCACTGAATGATCTAGAATAGCTCAAATCTGTGAGTGATCAGTCTCTTTAGCTGCAATGGCATAGGACACCGCAGGTGTTTGTTCAGTTCAACTCATTTATGACAGTGCCAAGAAAAGTTTTTTCAATACGGATTTAGTTCTAGTTGTTTTCATAACAGATTCCAGTGGTTTACTGGTACGTTGTAATATACAAATTCATGATGCTTTATTTTCTGAACATTTACTAGTTGCCCCAATGCATTTCAGAATAGGCCCTTCATCAGGGGCCTCACATTCTCCAATTAGTGAGGTGTGCCTGTTCTTCAAATGTTTCGTGAGTGCTGCACTCTCCCTGCAGGGTGAAGGATGACAGTCTGGCAAACAGGCGTAGAGGTGAGCTTTCACAAGGCAGGCTCAAGGTGGGCGCTGCACTGACAGGCCGCGGGAGATGATGCACTCCGAGCCACACCTAGAGCCCGCATGCATTGAATGGAGAAGGGCTCTAAACTTTTAGCTCCTTACAGAAGTACAAAAACACATAACACGAACGTCTACTTTACTGCATCCTTCAGAAGACCAAGGGATGTATGCACTTACTGGTTGAAACGTGTTGGCTGACCTGATCATGTTGACCTCTGCATAGATAGATTATGGTTGCATAATACCTTAAATTGATTATCATCAAGAATGAATTCATGTGGCGACTCCGTCTTTTGTGCTAGAAGGACTAAAAGAAAACCATTTAAATGTAAAGGCGGCAGCTCTCTCTCTTCACAGTTCCATTGACTTACAATATTTTTAGAGCTGTCCATGTTAATAAACACTCCGATTGACTTGCACTGGAATGGGAAACATGTTATTTTCCATTTTGCCTTTGGCGATTATCTTGGTGCAGTCCGCACATTATTTATTCCTTTACTATATTGTTTTCTCACTCTGTTATCTTCTGTCCCAGGCTTATCTTAACACCTTCAAAATGTAAGAGTATGACTTGATCTAAGCTCGTACTACCGAAGACTGAGACAAGATTACTTTAAGAAGTTATTAGGTTTGCCTCTCTCAGGTCCACACTGTACCAGATGTGGACTCTTTTGTCTATTATGAAATAGTTCATTCCTTTCAGCATACCGGGTGAGTTTCTTACAAATTATTAGAACAGCATTTAACACAGTTAATGAACATTGATTATATCCATTCAGGTTCTAAATATTTCACATTAATTGGTCAGGAACTCTTCAGTGATCTTGTTCAATATGACCTTTTCTGAAAATAGTTCAAATGTATTGAAAAGACCCAGCCCCCCCACCCTGCTACATAATCACAGTTTTTCTCTCCCTTTCTCTGTAATTGGTGTTTTAATTGAAAGCAATATGATTAATAAATAACGACTGCACTGTAAACCCATATTTGTCACGGAAGCTTATTATTGTTATAAAGTAATACCAATCGTATTACTCATAAATGTTTGTTGTAATATATTGTTCCTGAAAGAATTCAGATTTACGTCTTCCCCGTCAGTTGCCTATTTCCCCAGCAATATATTCTAAAATATTTGTATGCAATATCCATACTCACAGTATTATAATGATTTCAGATACTGCCTATCTACGCTTACAGAAAAATAAAAACAACACTGAAAATGCCAAATAGCTAAGTGAGCTGAACTCTAAAACTAATGATTAAAAGTCTTTATTGCTGCCTTATTGGTCATCAGGATGCATTAAGCATTAACTGTTATGGAAAAGCAATGCAATATATCACATTTCCAAGGAGGATAGCGTGATCGTTATCATTCTGTACTGAATTCAAGTTAAGAAGTTCTCACACAATAGCTGATTCACAACACAATTCGGACCCTTTACAACAGTGGCCTTGAAAAGTGTTTTTGCCGAGCACTAATGAGAACAAGCATTTGCAATGCAATAGGTCTCGCATTTATGAGAGTTTGAGCTATTGGCATTGTAAATGACACTGCCTTTTATTTATTGTTTTTAAAACAGATAAATAAAATGCATGGTTATTTACAATGCCTATAGCTTAAACTCTCGCAAATATGAGACTTATTGCATTGCAAATGCGTGCTATAAAATTTTTAAGAAAGCGTTAGGAGAGAGCGTGTCCTGCCTGCAACAGCAGGCAGGACAACGTTATTTGAGAAAATAGTGATAGGAGGCTGTAATTGAAGCCTACCGAGCAACAACACATGTCGACATGGGAGGTTGCTAAATGAGACAAAGCGGTACTAAGGAGGGACTACTAAGCCTTTTGACCAATGAACAGCCACAGTTTACAGTGGACAATGACAAGCAAATGAGAAATGTGGGCAGAGAGTGGGTGGTGCTTCAAGTCCTTACCTCAATACAGCGTGCCTCGCAGAGCAGCACATGCACTGCCCAGGCTAGTCCTAAAAAAGTATAAAGCGACCCCTCACGACCCCTCGCAACCCCCAAATGGCATTACCTGATAAACTGTTAAACAAGGAACATGAAATACCAGATTGTGCCACATCTTAAGAGGTGTTTGTTTGTCCTACAATTGGGACTGAGTGGGACACGTCCTCCACCCCACCCTCCAAACAGTAAATGTAGTGTTTGCCCAACAGTATATACAGCACAGCCATCAGCAATAGAGCAAGCTTCCTTCACACACGCTGCACAGACACCTCAAGAGCAGGAGTAGTACAAACTCTCCCCCAAACTTAAAAAGGATGAGCAGAGGCAGCAGTAGTGTGTGCCTACCGCACACACAAAACAGGGACACCATGGGCCTGATAGGCAGTCCAAGTGTAGTACAAGCAGCAGAACACCAGGTGTGGGTGCAGGCCTGCTTCTGGGGTCTCCAGATCACAGCAGCATGTATGCAGACTGGTTCAGGAGAACAGATGCATGCTGCAGGGTCCTTGTGTCCATGGCAGTGTGTGGCAGAAAGAGGAAGGGAGCAGGCAGGGCCGGCTTTAGAGCTATGAGACCGGTGCAGTCACACCTGGCGTTGAGTTTGGGGGGTGCTGTGTTTAGAAATAACATGGGTTTAAAAGAACCTGCTGTGGGGTTCCATGTATGCCCAGCAGCTTTCAGGCAACAATAAAAAGGTCACGATAACACTAGTGATAAATGTTCCTGCTGGAGGGATCAGAGTTTTTGACTCTTCAGAAAGTAGTGCTGAAGGGTGATATGCCTGCTCCAAAGAACGTGTACCATGCAGATCACAGAACTATGTTTTATGTGCATACCTCAGTGGGTTATAAATTTTGTCACAGAAATCCTTTTGTTACTTGCAGTTCATAAATTATAATCCTAATATACATAGCACAGTGACCTATGACCTGTCATCAAAGAGCTGCGTGCAACCTGCATGGTAGAGGTTAGAATGGTATGTTTTTACCCCCAGCTTTTCATTATACTAATGTTACTAAAAAGAGTTCATTTAGGTAGAAATACAGTCTTAGTAAAGTCAACCCCAACCACTGAGGTACGTTTAAAATCCTGAGCTTGAACTTCTCCAGACCAAACGCTCTTAAATTATATTCACTACTGGCTGACATGTGATTCCTACACCTTGTAATCCTCATTGTCTTATGTAACATTTCCTATGGACTGATTTACACATGTATGATTCATTGTCTATGTATGCGACCCCTGTATGCGACCCCTGACCTTGACTGGTAGGTCGCTCCCCCACCACACAGCTCCGTCTGTGTGCCCTGCTGCTGCCCCTGATTGTGCTCGTTTTTCCTTTCTGTGCCCCCTTGCTGCCCCTGATTGTGCTCGTTTTTCCTTTCTGTGCCCCCCCTTGCTGCCCCTGATTGTGCTCGTTTTTCCTTTCTGTGCCCCCCTTGCTGCCCCTGATTGTGCTCGTTTTTCCTTTCTGTGCCCCCCTTGCTGCCCCTGATTGTGCTCGTTTTTTTTTCCTTTCTGTGCCCCCTTGATGCCCTGATTGTGCTCGTTTTCCCTTCTGTGCCTGTTTCCCGCCGCTGCGCCTGCGGCCCCGCCCCCTCACTGCCCATTCGCTGCCCCATTCCCTGCTCCTCCCTCCCACCTCCCCATTTATGGCGGCCGCTGCGTGGTGAAGAGAGCGACCCCTGACCTTGACAGGTAGGTCGCTCCCCACCACACAGCTCCGTCTGTGTGCCCTGCTGCTGCCCCGATTGTGCTCGTTTTCCTTTCTGTGCCCCCTTGCTGCCCCTGATTGTGCTCGTTTTTCCTTTCTGTGCCCCCTTGCTGCCCCTGATTGTGCTCGTTTTTCCTTACTGTGCCCCCTTGCTGCCCCTGATTGTGCTCGTTTTTCCTTTCTGTGCCCCCCTTGCTGCCCCTGATTGTGCTCGTTTTTCCTTTCTGTGCCCCCTTGCTGCCCCTGATTGTGCTCGTTTTCCTTTCTGTGCCCCCTTGCTGCCCCTGATTGTGCTCGGTTTTTTTCCTTTCTGTGCCCCCTTGATGCCCTGATTGTGCTCGTTTTCCCTTCTGTGCCTGTTTCCCGCCGCTGCCCCCTGCGGCCCCGCCCCCTCACTGCCCATTCGCTGCCCCATTCCTTGCTCCTCCCTCCCACCTCCCCATTTATGGCGGCCGCTGTGCGGCCGCGCGCTGGCGCGCCGAAGGCGCGCCTAAGGCAAGCCCGTCTGCGCCCGTCCGCGCCGTGACCGCGCCCAGCGCCAGACCCCCTGGTCCGGGCATCCCCGCGCCCGCCACATCAACAGACGCCGATACGAGGCCAGCACCCTCCACGCACTCAACCCCGGAAAAGATCACGCCTGCTACCAGGCCACCCCGAAGCGCACCCAAGGGCCCTTCACCTGCCGGAACTGCAGCTTCGCCAGCACCCGCCCCGCCAAACCACCGCCCAGGAAAGAACCCAACTACCTCAGATGCATCCT
The DNA here is from genome assembly GCA_963921515.1 of Calotriton arnoldi. Lineage (NCBI taxonomy): Eukaryota > Metazoa > Chordata > Amphibia > Caudata > Salamandridae > Calotriton > Calotriton arnoldi. The sequence goes on from CAWUFW010017206.1 coordinate 221,842, forward strand.
CCTCAACACCCGCTCCGCCCGCAAACACGCCATCGAACTCTGGGACCTTCTCGACTCAACCTCCCCAGACGTCGCATTCCTGACGGAGACCTGGCTGAATCCCGCTTCAGCCCCCGACATCGCCATTGCCATCCCGGACGGATACAAGATCACCCGCAGGGACCGCACCAACGGAGTCGGAGGAGGCATCGCCATCGTCCACAGGAACACCCTCAGAGTCTCAACCAACACCGACGACACCCTCAGCACCGCCGAACACATGCACTTCCAGATCCACACCGATCCCAAACCCACCCTCAGAGGAACCCTCATCTACAGACCCCCGGACCCCGACCACAGTTCAGCGATTCCATCGCTGACTTCGTCAGCACACACGCCATCGCCTCCACGGACTACATCCTCCTCGGGGACCTGAACTTCCACCTCGAGAACAACAAGGACACCAACTCCACCACCCTGATCGACAACCTCGGACTCAGACAGCTCGTGACTACACCCACCCACGCCGCCGGTCACACGCTAGACTCCATCTTTTCTGCAAGCCCACACGTCTCCTTCAACCACACCTCCGAACCCCACTGGACTGACCACCACTGCATCCACTTCACCTACAGGAAGCCCACCACGCACCACCGCACCGAACAAATGCCTCGCCGCTGCTGGAGCAGAGTCACGGAAGACCAGCTAACCACAACCCTCGCCCTGAGCCCACCCGCCGAACCCTCCGACCCCGACACCGCCGCCCGCAACCTCAGACAGTGGATCGACGACTGCGCCAACACCCTCGCCCCGCTCAAGAATCCGCCCAACAGCCACACCAGCAAGAAAGCCACCTGGTTCACCGAAGACCTCCAGGCCTCCAAACGAACATGCCGAAAACTGGAGAAGATCTGGCTCCACGAACGGACAGCGGACAGCTACGCCGCCCACAAGAGCGCCACCCGCAGTCACCATCACCTCATCAGATCCGCCAAAGGGCCTCACTCAAAGACCGCCTAGACAACAACGCACACAACAGCAAAGAGCTCTTCAACATCGTGAAGGAACTCTTCAACCCCAGCTCCAACACCAACGACATCCAGCCGTCGCGAGACCTGTACGACTCACTGGCCACCTTCTTACACCGCAAAATCGCCGACATCCACGACAGCTTCAACACCACGACCGCCCCGGCAACCACCGAGACCACTGCCCCCACAACCACCAACCGCCTGCTCTCCTGGACCAACATCAACGACGAGGACACCAGCGAGATCATGAACACCATCCACTCCGGTTCACCGCTAGACCCGTGCCCTCACCACATCTTCAACAAAGCCAGTACAGCCATCGCGCCCCATCTCCGGAAAATAATCAACATCTCCTTCGAGACAGCAACCTTCCCGGAAAGCTGGAAGCACGCCGAGATCACCGCCTTACTCAAGAAACCCAAGGCAGACCCCAAGGACCTCAAGAACTTCCGACCCATCTCTCTGCTCCCGTTCCCCGCGAAGGTCACCGAGAAAATCGTCAACAAACAACTGACCCGCTACCTCGAGGAGAACAACATCCTGGACCCTTCCCAGTCCGGCTTCCGCAGCAACCACAGCACCGAAACCGCCCTCATCGCCGCCACCGATGACATCAGGACCCTGCTAGACAACGGAGAAACAGCAGCCCTCATCCTCCTGGACCTATCAGCCGCCTTCGACACGGTCTGCCACCACACACTACGAACACGCCTTCACGACGCCGGGATCCAAGAGAAGGCCCTGGACTGGACCACATCCTTCCTTTCCGGCAGAACACAAAGCGTCCGCCTCGCCCCCTTCCGATCCAAGGCCACCAAGATCATCTGCGGCGTACCCCAAGGCTCCTCCCTCAGCCCAACGCTGTTCAACATCTACATGGCACCGCTCGCCCACGTCGCCCGACAGCACAACCTCAACATCATCTCCTACGCCGACGACACCCAGCTGATCCTCTCCCTCACCAAAGACCCTCACACCGCCAAAGCCCACCTCCACGAAGGAATGAAGGCCGTCGCCGAATGGATGAGGACCAGCCGCCTGAAGCTGAACTCGGACAAGACGGAGGTCCTCATCCTTGGTTCCAACCCTTCAGCCTGGGACGACTCCTGGTGGCCAACAACACTGGGAACAGCCCCGCCACCCACCGACCACGTACGCAACCTAGGGGTCATCCTCGACCCCACCCTCTCCATGACTAAGCAGGTCAACGCCGTTTCCTCATCCTGCTTCAACATCCTCCGAATGCTCCGCAGGATCTTCAAGTGGATCCCCACCGAAACAAGAAAAACAGTCACCCAGGCCCTCGTCACCAGCAGGCTGGACTACGGAAACGCCCTCTACGCAGGAACGACGGCTAAGCTCCTGAGACGGCTGCAACGCATCCAGAACGCCTCTGCACGTCTTATCCTCAACATCCCCCGACGCAGCCACATCACACCCCACCTGAGAGACCTGCACTGGCTCCCTGTCAACAAGAGGATAACCTTCAAGCTCCTCACCCACGTACACAAAGCACTCCACAACTCCGGACCAGCCTACCTCAACAGACGACTCAGCTTCTACACCCCCACCCGCCAGCTCCGCTCGACCAGCCTCGCCCTCGCCACAGTCCCCCGCATCCGGAAAACGACCGCCGGCGGCAGATCCTTCTCCCACCTCGCGCCAAGACCTGGAACACCCTCCCCACCAACCTCCGACAGACCCAAGACCTACTGGCCTTCAGAAGACTCCTCAAGACCTGGCTCTTCGATCAGTAGCAGCACCACCCCCCTCTTCCCCCAGCGCCTTGAGACCCTCGCGGGTATGTAGTGCGCTTTATAAGTGACATGATTGATTGATTGATTGTGTGTGAGATGTAAAGTGCTCTGACTGACACCCTACACTGGTATGAATAGTGCTATAAAACAAATGAAATACATGTGAGAGAGGGGGTTATTGAGAGATGAGAGACAATGTTAGAGGGTGGTAGTGAGGGAATCCGTGGAGGAGGTCATATGAGGGGGGGGTAAGAAAAGATTGTTGGACTGGGTGCCACCAGCACTAAAACTGGCCCTGGAAGCAGGGAACCACTCTGAACTCCTCCTGTCCTGCGGCATATGTGCGTGAGGTGGTGTGGAAACAGAGGCATCACAGATATTCGGCTGACTCCCATGGGCCCTAAGATGGTCTTCACATTACTTGAACCAACCTTTACAAACCCTCATCTGGCCTTCAAGGACTCTCAGACAACTCGAAGAGATACTTCTCTAGATGCCTGTCAAAAATAAGCTATCTACAGCCTCTTCCAGAGGCCTTTGGCTAGTCATCAGACATCCTCAGCCTCCCAACAGAGATTCCACAGTTACCCTCAGTTGTCTTTAAGACCTGTTCTACCGAAGCTCAGACCCCTCTGCCATTTGTCATCCCCTCACTATGGGACATCTTCCTTTCCGAAAGCATTCATAACCTACCTCCAGCCAATTATATGCCTAACTCCTGTGCTCCTTAGAGGACTGAGACCTATAGCCGTCCAAGAGAGCCTGACCCAACCCTGAGCTGCCCTATTCTGCCCCTCACATTCCTTCAGCAACTCTCACATACATTCACCTGGCCTCAACAGATCCTCAGCCAGCGCTCACAGGCCCTTAGTTGCGTTCTGCAAGCCACAGCCCCTCAGACCTCCTCTACTGAGCCGATCATTGAGCCCTGACAAAAATCTCAGCTGGCCCTCAGACCCTCTCTGTAGACCCTCGGGCACTCTGCAAGCACCTCTGCCAGCCCTCAGACCTTCAATGTGAACTCTAAGAGGCATGTTACTCTGTGTCTCCTCTGTGGTCTTCTGTATCTTTAGACATCCCCCCCACTAGCCCCTAGAGTTCCATTCTAGGCCGCCACAGCCCACTTGACTCCCTACCATCCTGCGGCCAGTTGCCCAGCACACTCAGTAAGCAGACACCTACATTCACTGTGCAGCCAGGCACTTAATTTATCTACAGCTCCTATTCACCTATGCTTCAGGCAAAATCTAAACATTAAATTCTACCCACAGGGCAGAAATGTGCCCTGACCATCACCCTACATCACAGACACTACATATGTGTACACACACAATTGAACTCATGTTTTTACCCGACACTTCTTGCGAAAGTCTTTCGATATAGCACCAAGGCGACTGTGGCTTCTGCACAATACTTTAGTAAATTGTGGTCTCAGGTTCCAAAACTAGTGCGAAAGTTCAGTGGGTTCATGTTGTTGTTGCAGAGATCCTTGTATAACCCGCAGGGCACACAAGTTCGACTTCTGAGCAATAGTTCAGTGGGGTATGCATCTACTGATTGTATTGTGTGTTACATAAATTGTGATTTTAGTATAATTATACATATTCAGACATGCGTACAAAAAAAGCATGGTGTAGCATATATTGTTTCTCTTCTTCTAGTGCATGGGTCTTCAAACGTTTTCAGTTGGGGACAATTTTTTAAAACAAATTGTCAGCTATTGGGCCTGCAAGAATATCAAAGGACATGGTGAAAAGATGCAGAAAGAAAAAGAAAGAAAGGAGGAGAAGGAGAGGAAAGGAAGGAGAAGGAGAAGAAAGACAGAAGAAAGAGAAATGAGAAGGAAGACAGAATAAAGAGGAGAAGAAAGAACGAGAAGAAAGAAAGAGAAGGAGACGAAAGAAGAAAAGGAAATTGAAGAAAGACAGAAAAAGAAGAAGAAAAAGAAGGAGAAGAAAGAAGGAGAAAGAAAAAGGAGAAGAAAGGAGAATCAGGAGGAGGAGAAAGCCAAGAAGGAGAAAGAATAAGAAACATGAGAACAAATAGGAGAAAGGACAAGGAGGCGAAGAAAAAAGAGGAAGAAAAATATATTAAAACAGGACTAATGTGGATAATACAATACAATAGACATAATGTTTGCCATTTAATGAAAGAATATGATACAGGACAAGCGAATACACTTGACTATTGTCTTGTGGATCGTTACCTGCCTTGTTATGTTGGCCTAGGCCTGGCTGCCATGCTGCTTTTCTTTGCGCACGTTACACTGAGCCGGGCCTCCCTCGCCCTTTGCTCGTGCCAAGTTCTTTTGCACTGTCTGCATTTTCTGTTGTTCACCTTTTCGGGCTCAGTCTGCACAAACATGTACAAGGTCGCATAACAATGTATTTTGGTTCTTCCTGATATGGCCAGTCTCGCGCACCCAGACATAACATTAGGTGCAATTGCCATGAAGAATTTGGTATGCTTTTAATACTGTGGTTTACTAGCGATTAATACACTTGGAGAAATCCTTTTCAGTGAGAAGAGCTATGATGTCCTGCTGATGTAATTCTGCATCTAGAGACTGAGGTATGAGGGTTCGCTAGTCAAAGCCCAGAGGTCTTCTATTATTATAATAAACTATCTTACTGCAAGGGGAGGGTGGTAATGTTATCTATACGTTTATCCACTGAGCTCTGAAATGCTTTCCCCGTTTGTATTCTATGGAATTGTAACCATGCTGCTTATATTAGTCATATGCATTATACTATTAGTGCTGACACGTGTACTGTACATTAGAGCACGTAAGTTGGAATAAACATTTTAACCTATCCAGTGTCTCTTACTACGCACCTTGTGGACAAGTACGAGTGAGTGGCGAAAGAGTGTTCTTGCTTCTGTGAGTCCTGAGATAAAGATACCGTGTTCTGGGTTGTCCAAACATTAGTACTTGGGTGCTAATGGGATGCTAAGCTAGTTGGGTTGGGGTTTTTGGGTGCTACGGTATATGGTGGCAAACCACTGTATTCCGGGGTCCCATTTTCCTGTGCATAGCTCTGTGTATGTGCAGAAACCTTATGACATGACGCCCAACGTGGGGCAGCTTATCTGCGAGACGCTTGAGTAGTGCTTGTGCTTGTCCACAAACCCCTCGCGTACGCTTCCGGAGGCGTATGTGACGGTGATACCTCCTATATTGAATGTTTTATAGGTTCTTTCAAGCTTGATATTATTAAAAAAGGTTAGTTAAAAAACCCATTTTGTGCTCCCTGTTAGGTTGTCGTATATAATTGTTTAGTCATGGCTGGTGTGGCGATAGCTGCACATAGTCGAGGAGCACTCCGAGACCACTTAGCTGTGTATGGAGTGCCCGATACTGGGGTCGAGTTGGTCTTTGTGGTTCAAGCCGATGCGGCTTATCACTTTGAAGTGTTTTACACTTGGATCACTTTTGAAGCGGTGGATGCAGGTGATAAGCTGTTTCATGAATATAAGCCCACCGCTGTTCCTGCTGCCTATCGACCCTATACTGTTCTTGAAGTGCCTCTCACGGCTTGGCAGCACCGTGTTTGGTTCAATGGCGCCCTACCACAACCAACTACCGCAGTTCGTTTAGGCCCCTTATCAATTCAGGGGGCCACTTGGCCTGTATTGGCCGGGTATACCCCGCATCCAAATTATCTGGCATTACCGCTTGCGGAACTGCGCACTATGCATACCGAATTGGTGCGAGTGCATCGAGCCTTGGTGACATACGTTACAGGTAGCCTCCATGGAGCTGCTCCTGTAGTCGCAGGCCAACCAGCTATTGCAGCTGGAGTGACTATAAGTCCTGTCATGGTAAATTCTGTGATGGGCAAACGTCCACAAAATAAGGACGACTATCCTTACTGGCTTGCAGAAAAGTTCGATCAGATAGAAGCAGTGTTTCCCCATACATCCCCAGTAGATAAACACCGCATCCTCACGATAAGTTTGCCAAAAGACATAATCCCCGATTTGACATCATGTGAAAACTGGGGTAAGGTATTCGCAGCAGTTTATTCAAAATGTTTTGGAACTCCTTCCATGACGGTTCTACCCTCTGTAATTAAAAAGTACAGGATGAACATGGCCCTGAAGCGGCTGTGGAATTAGGGATGAGACTAGTGGGAGTGTTTGATGTAGTAGCTGAGCTGATCCTTGGAAATGTCAAGGGCGATGCTATGAATTTTCAAGTAGCGAATGCTTTGGCTTTGGTCCCAGAGTTGGACAGGCCTCGCGAATTACCGAAAATAATAGCCCGGGCTTATAAAACAATTGGAAGAAATAGCCTAGGCAACAAGCCTTTTGTAAAAATGCAAACTCAATCGCAAACACAAGTTATACAAACAAAAAGTGCATCTGAGAAAGATGATAAACCAGTCTTCACTAAAAAGAGTTGGAGACAGAAAAAACAGGGTAAGCAACAAAAGAAGCCGGGGTCGAGAGGCGCTTCCCCAGTTTCGGTTTCTTCTGAACGTACTTATGATTTACGTGATAGGTCAAGGATTAAATCACCAGAAAGGTTTCAGAGCTCTGATACGCGTTCTCCTCGTTCTTCACAGGCCCAGACGTCGTCACAGGCTGGTGGAGGAGGACGGCAAGATAGAGGAAGGGGCCGAGAGGCTCCCCAGGAGCGAGACCAACCTCGACAACAAGTCAGAGGGAAAGCAGAAGATTTTCATCTTCCTCGACCGCAATTTCAGAAGAAAAAGTTGCCGCTGTCACAGCGAAATATGCCTCAGACCGTGAGAACGAGACTCCAGAATTGGACGTGGGCAGTGACCCTCCTAGACAGCGCCGCGGAAGTTACCATAGTGCGGGAGGCGCTACGTCCTCATATGGAGGCGACAGCAACTGAAACATTCGTTACTGTAGAGACAGCTGACACGAGAGTGGCACCCCCTGACAGACTATATAATATAGTCATACAAATTGAAGGTGACATACCGCGTGAAATAAAAGGGATTTTTTGGGAAAATCTAACCTCTTCATATGACATTTTGTTAGCGGAGGTGGATTGGCCACCCCCATTCGTTTTAGCTGCACATAAAGGAGAGGAGGTAATCCTTCCAAGCTTTTCAAGGCATGTCCCAAAAGACAAAGCTGAAGCACTTGCAGCTGAGTGGGCTGTGTACCTGGCACCAGCGTTATACCGCAACCATGTGGGATGGGATGAAGAATCACCTCCCCATGCAATACCTTTGCGGTCACTACCGCAGCCACAACCCCAATATCCCATCAAACAGCAGGCAAAAGGCCCCGTCTCCGAAATTCTGACACAGTTGGAATATCAGGGAGTAATTGAACCATGCGTATCACCTATGAACAATCCCCTATTCGTGGTTTCTAAACCCGATGGATCGTACCGCTTAGTTTTGGATTACCGACATTTAAACTCTCATTGTCGGAACTTTGCGGTGCAAAATACACACAGTTCTGCGCTTGTAGACAGTCTTGTTCGTAAAAAATACAAAACGACACTTGACCTTTCAAACGGTTTCTACACGCACAACCTAGCCCCGGAGAGTGGTCAATGGACCGCATTCACATCCGGTGGTAAATTATTCCAGTTCCGGCGATTACCCATGGGCTATAAAAATAGTCCGGGTATATTCGCCGCCCGTGTTGTTTCTTTGTTAAATGACATTGATCAAGACGCATGTTCGTACGTTGATGACATCTATCTGACAGACGATGAGTTATATCAGCATCTGTCCCGTGTGGACCGCATTATTCTTGAATTTGCGGAGCAGGGTTACAAATTTAACTTTGCTAAGTCACACATTGCTGAATTTACCGTTCTGTTCTTGGGCTATGAGCTCAATAACGAAGGTAAGGGCTTAGCCCCCATTTCTTGGAAAAATGTGCACATTTGTGCCCCCAAATACTCTGAAGAAACTTCAGTCTTTGCTGGGATTCTTGAATTTCGGGCGTACTTACATTCCCGAATATGCCCAGCGTATCAAGCCTTTGTATGCTTTGATACAACCTACTTATTCAAGGTCTTGCTGGCTGCCTGAGCATACCTCAATTTTGCAGTCTTTGCAGACAGACCTTTTGGAGTCTAAATATCTTTTGACTCGTGATAACCACACCAACCTGGTGATTAGAATAATTCCGGGGCGGTGGGATTCACCTACTTAACCTTTAATGAAGGTGATACAGTACCTATCGCATACAAGTCACATCTGTACACTTCCGCTGAATTGCGCTTTACATCTGTTGAAAAAGTTCTAACTGCAGTGCAAATGGCGATTCTAAAAGAACGCGCACTGGCACAGGGAAAGCGGATTCTAGTGGTAACACCCTGTCCTGCCCTAGAGGCAGTAACAAAGGCAAGTGTACCGAACTCAAAAGCAATGCATCCCCGTTGGATACAATGGGCTACATCTTTGACGTCTTCGGACGTCACTTTTGTTTTTGATTCTTCTCTTCAGACTCAGGAGTTTTTGCAGTATGAATTCGTTCATCCTCCTCCTTTGTTTTTATTACCGCTTGAGGATTACAAATGTGTGATCTACACCGATGGTTCGGCGCAACCGGCCACTGGGTCCAAGCACGCTTATTCTGCTGCATGTGCTATTGTTGCGGGATCCTTTGTGGATGGCAAGTTCAAATCCACTGTAGTGCACACACGCACACTTGGGGATAGTACCGCACAATTGGCCGAGCTGCATGCATTGCTACTTGCACTTGAGTTCGCTTCACAGGATGAGACCACTCTTGTTGTATGTGATTCTTTTTACTGTGTACAATCTTACAATGACAATCTGTTTTTCTGGTCGAAGAACGACTACAAGGACGCAAAAGGGAGCACAATTAAGCATAAAATGCTTTGGGTTCGAGTGGCAGAATTGCAACAACGTCTGCCCCTCACACAGGTGGTTCACACCTTAGGCCATCAGCGGGTGGGCGCACACGCTATTGGTAACGATCTGGCAGATGAAGCTGCCCGTTCAGCAGTAGTCACGTGTTCAGTAGCAGCGGTTACCAGGTCCATGTCTAAAATAGACCCTGTTATTTTAGCAGCTATTGCTGCAACCAAGGAAGGTGATAATTACCCTACAGGTTTCCCTTCCAAGTATTCTTACAAATTAAGTCCCGATCAGGTTCCTTATGTAACTATACCTGACGTTGGAGATCGGCTGATCCCCAACGCGGACCGCAGGAGTGCCTTGATATCAGCTGCACACGAAGGCATGGCTTCTGCTCATGCAGGTGTGTCAGCTACGGTTTCCATCTTGCAGCAGCGTTATTGGTGGCGTGGGTTATATAAAGACACCCGTGCTTTTGTGCTTTCTTGCGACGTTTGTCAACAGATTAAGCCTTCCACGGTAACACGTCCACCACAAACACCGCTCTGCATTGCTAACAGACCCTTTGGGTGTGTTTACTTGGATCACTGCGGTCCATTCTCATCAGACACTGCTTATAAATACATCTTAGTGGCAGTGGACTCGTGCACACGGTTTCTCTGGGTCTGGCCACAACGGAGTGCTGACGCCCGAAATGTAATCAGGGATTTGCGTGTCTTTGTGGGAATTTTCGCATGCGGCACCTTCCATTCGGACCAAGGTCCAGCGTTTGCCTCTAGGGCTTACAAGGATGCAATGGCTTCGCTTGGGGTGCGGGTGAAATTTTCGTCTCCGTATAGGCCTGAGGGCAACTCTATCGTTGAACGAATGAACCGTGACTTAAAGCAATCCTTAACAGCTAGGGTTATAGGTACTGGCAGGAACTGGCTGGCCCATTTGTATACCGTTCAGCGTGCACTTAATAATCTCCCTAGAAGACCTCTGGGTGGGCGGACCCCATACGAAATGCTCTTTGACATAAGAATGTTTGTACCTGACCTTGAGGGTCCAGACATCGCGGCGCAATCCGCCAAGTTTGATGTAGATAACCATTCTGCTATGTTACAGGACTTACAAGAAGCCCGAGACAAACTTGCAACTACACTTTTGCCTTCAGCCACAGATCCTGCGTTGCAGATTCCGGTAGCCGGCTGGCTTCCGAAAGTTGGAGAACTGGTTCGAGAGAAGGTTGAAAACAAAAAAGAATTTGGCCCCTCTTTTCGTGCACCGGTTCCAGTTCTTGGCCTGAAGGGAACACGTACAGTCATTTTACCACCGCTTCCTGGTCGCAAAGAGAACAGATACATCTCAGTTGAAAATGTCAAGCTACAGCGCCTGGCCGATCCTGAATAGTGTCACACCAGCGGTCTCTTGTCCTGCCATTTATCGGACATATGTTCGTGGCCCATCTACACGAACGGTCGCTGATGCTGTAATTGAGATGGTCGATTTGCCTGAATCCTCTATTTTGCCTGAAACTATAATTGATCCCCAACTCTCCACCAACATCGACGAGGACGAGTATACTTATCCTGCATCTGAATCGGTGGCACATCAACCAACAACGCCACTAAGCCCGACTCGTTATTCCTTTGATTCGGATTCCACATCTTCAAAAGTTCCATCCAAGTTCAGTATTTTTATATCCTGGTTTAGAGACAATTTTTTGATTCCCCCTGGACATACATCTGGTTGGTACTTTTCTTGATATTTTTGTTCATGTCCATTGGCTTTGTCACAGTGTTTTTTCTACTAATTAATGGTCACTATTTACCTGAACGCTCTGCTGTAGACTATGTTTCTGGAACTTTGGCTCCTCATTCCTCGTCTCACATCATGAAGCGTGACCACACATTTGTGAACATTTCAGCCTTCCCAGTTGCTGATGGCATCGTATGGGATGCAGTGAACTATCAAATCCATGGTCCGACGGAAATTATTAATGTACCTAATGTCCTTCGTGTTTCAATGGGTGATGTAGTACAAAATAATATTCATTCTGATGATTGGGATGTGCATGCCGTTGAAGCATTGTTTGCCGATTTAAAATATTATGCATCTTTTAATGCTGAAGATCTATATATGAATTCTGCTAATTATGCCGATTTGTATTGTTACCAACATTGGGGTAATCATTTTCTTCATAAGCCCAGTGCCCTGCGAAGTTCTGTTAACTTCACCCAATGGGAACATTGTCCAAACCCCTTGCCAGGTAGCTCTCAAACTTTACGAAATAAGTTTAATTATTTTACTGATTTTAATCGGTCGAACCCTGCATCCTATTATTTTAGACTAAATAACACATCAACTCAGAAAATTATGTTAACACACACCAAATTGCTTTATTCAGGTTCCTTTCTAAGTGCCCTAGCTGTGGGTGGTTATGAGTACTGGGATAATACAGTGGATCTAAAATCTATTTGGGGCTCCAAGCCATGGCAGGTACAGGGAAACGAGGCGTTGCATCGTGCGTGCCTCATCCCTACCCAAATTATGTTCATAAATGCTTCCATCTATCAGACTACATGTTGGGGCTTAGCAACCACTAAACAATTGAATACGCCATCAATACCATCCCTGTCGAGTTTTCCAAATGAAAGCTCACGATTCAATATGTCCCTCGTGTCCCTGCAGGCAATGTTACAAAATAATTCGTTTAATGTTTCTGAGCTGGTTCAGTCACCCTGGTTAGTATGGCCTATATCATCTAATGCATGTCAAATGCGTTTTCATGATACTGGTGCTAGCTACACACAGAATAGGCCTGATCCGAGGTTTACTGATGCCCGTACTGTCACTACATACTCTGTTGGTAAATTATGCAAACAATGGCTGCAACATTCGTCCCTTGATTCTGTTAAACAACATTTGTCCCTCCTTACAGGCAATATTGATCTGTCCGACTTTGTTTTGGGACCTCGTGGTCCCCGACCTAAAAGATTCATTTATGAAACATATAATGAACTCTGGAAGCTATCACAAATGGAAGCTGCTTCCCGTCTTCGGGAAATAGATCAAGCAAATATGGAAAAGGTGCTTGCTGTTGTTGACAATAGTATTAATACCCTGTCTTCTCGCATTTACACTTTAGAGAATATTGTGTCCTCTGTTGTTGATATTGTACAAGATGATGTTTCTGTGTTATATCATGGTCAGAATCAATTGCGCTCAGTTATGCAGTTTGCATGGACTTTACAAACGCTCAAGTTAGGTAAAGTGCCTTGGCATTTTTTGAACACCTCTGCCTTATTTCTACCTTTTAACTTAACTGACAAACAGCAATTTATGTCCATGAAAGATGCAACTTACACTCTATTACATATCGAAAAGGTGGATCCTTTGCCGTTCTCTGTTGCAGAACTCGATTCTGCTGTATGGCTAGTCCATGGGGTTATAGCTTTACCATTTTCCTTGTTTGAATTTGACTCGTGCATGAAACATTATCCTGTGGGCCGTTACCGGCCATTGGGCAGTGCTTTCCTGCATGAACTCTGGTCCTTGCCTTTCATGTATAAATGCCTTCGGGACGGCAAGGAAGTCTTTCTCACGGGGGAGTACTGCGACTCGACTATAGGTCATTCGCTTATTTGTAAACACATTAAATTGCATGGCTCATGTAGCGTTTCCTCTCCTAATCTTGCTTGTGTGCTGAAAGGTATTCCTGCTCCTGTTATTTCACCTACTTTCACTCTCCTTTCCAATGGTAGTTATTTACTTTTAAATAACGAAAACTGTTGTGGCCTGCAGGCTGGCATTCCTTACATTGTAACAGTTTCACACAGGGTTGTCTGCTGCAAAAATGTGCTTTTTCCTCCCCCTCATGGCAAGGTTGATATCTCTATTTGGCCTTCCATCCCTACCATGGAAGCAGATTTCAATAGACTGAGCAGAATAAAGGCACTATTATTAAACGAGGAAGTTATGCTCACGTCCGCCCGGGAGACATTCGTTCTCCAGGTGGCGAGTACCCACAGTGAAATACAGGCCCTTTTGAACACTAATCTCCCCCAACATTTTGGGGAGTTAATACATCGTATTTTTAACGCATCTAACACTGAAGGCCTAGTACACTTTTTTAAGGTCGTTGGGTCGGGCTTGGTGTCCTCCTTCCAAACTATTTTTGGTGTCATCCCGGCTTTCATACATTCTATTTTTTCCAGTGTCTTTGGCGGTTTCCCATTAATCCTCGCTTTAGCGGCTGGTGTCTTGCTCTTAATTTGCTTTCTGCGCAATGGCTGCTCCCCGATGGGACCTGCTCGATCCAGAACGCCTCCAGCTGCTCCGTGAGCGCCTTTTGGCCGGTTTTGGTGTCTTGCCATTGGCGACACTGAGTGTGTCATATACTCTTTCATTTCGCTTTGCGTATTTCACTTGCGTGCAACCTGCGATGACTTGTGTCCGCTGTCCTTTCACCTGGACTCTGGATTATTGCCTCTCCAATTCGTCATTGTCGGTTCCGGATTTTGTTCAGTTGATGGGTCCCTTAGAGGCCCATGAGCAGGACTGTTCCGTCGCTGGCTGTATGGCGCGTGCGGCTGCACTGGGGATTTTGGCGCAATGGGATATCTGGGCGGCTGCCCAGGATCTCCTACAACGAAGCTGTTTCAATTATCACGCAAGCTGTCCCGCATTGCTTCTGGATGCTCCCTTTGCTGAGGAGCATTCCTGCTCTTTTGAACTCATGGATTGGATGGCATCTATGTTTTTTGACGATTCCAATGATGAACTCTTGGAGGGTATGGCTTTTTTCTGCACTTTCACTTTCATGGATTGACCTGCCCTTCGCCGTTTGGGCGCTCCCTGTGCTCCGGCGTCAATTTTCTCTTCTGATGGGCCTCTGTCCTGGCTGCCGGACTGTCCAGGGGAGGGTGTCTTGTGGATCGTTACCTGCCTTGTTATGTTGGCCTAGGCCTGGCTGCCATGCTGCTTTTCTTTGCGCACGTTACACTGAGCCGGGCCTCCCTCGCCCTTTGCTCGTGCCAAGTTCTTTTGCACTGTCTGCATTTTCTGTTGTTCACCTTTTCGGGCTCAGTCTGCACAAACATGTACAAGGTCGCATAACAATGTATTTTGGTTCTTCCTGATATGGCCAGTCTCGCGCACCCAGACATAACATTAGGTGCAATTGCCATGAAGAATTTGGTATGCTTTTAATACTGTGGTTTACTAGCGATTAATACACTTGGAGAAATCCTTTTCAGTGAGAAGAGCTATGATGTCCTGCTGATGTAATTCTGCATCTAGAGACTGAGGTATGAGGGTTCGCTAGTCAAAGCCCAGAGGTCTTCTATTATTATAATAAACTATCTTACTGCAAGGGGAGGGTGGTAATGTTATCTATACGTTTATCCACTGAGCTCTGAAATGCTTTCCCCGTTTGTATTCTATGGAATTGTAACCATGCTGCTTATATTAGTCATATGCATTATACTATTAGTGCTGACACGTGTACTGTACATTAGAGCACGTAAGTTGGAATAAACATTTTAACCTATCCAGTGTCTCTTACTACGCACCTTGTGGACAAGTACGAGTGAGTGGCGAAAGAGTGTTCTTGCTTCTGTGAGTCCTGAGATAAAGATACCGTGTTCTGGGTTGTCCAAACATTAGTACTTGGGTGCTAATGGGATGCTAAGCTAGTTGGGTTGGGGTTTTTGGGTGCTACGGTATATGGTGGCAAACCACTGTATTCCGGGGTCCCATTTTCCTGTGCATAGCTCTGTGTATGTGCAGAAACCTTATGACACTATATGTGGAAAATAAAATCTATCAATCAAAAAAGAAAAGCAAAAATACCGCCCTCCACTGCACATTTTTATGAAGCAGCACAAGTGAGAAAACTAGCTCCTTCACCACCACAATCCCTGGATGAGCACTGAGACCTATAGTGCCGGAACTTGTTGGGGCCTTTGCTGCCCCATCTCGGAGTGGGCCTCCGCGCAAGGCTCTTGTGTTCCTTTCCTTAAAGCAAGACTCTTGTGTGCAGATACTGGCCCTGCCCTAAACAGGTCCTGCTGCCCCTTCTTCGAGTGGCCTCTCAATGTGTCACCTGCATGTCGGACGATAAACTGGCCCAGTGAGCAACGAGTCAGCCTCCTACTCCTCCTCCAATGCCAGGGCAGGGGCAATAATAATAACTTATATAGTGTTAAATACAACATGTCTGCCATTACTAAGTGCTGTAAGTAACAGATGATACTAGTACTCAATTTACCCAGCTTAGGAGGACGAGAGGCTGGGTCTGCCTTGCCAGGGTTCAAGCTCGAAGCTGAGCCAACAACCCACGCACTCTCTTGGTACGGATGCATCGTGGCTGCCCTGCATCGCAGCACCCCTCACAACCCGAGCACAATCTGTGGTCCAAAGAATTAAAATATACACGTGAAAGGAGTCTTCTATTAGGGTCATGGGGGCGCGATGAGGGGGAGATAAAAATGAGAGTAAGGCACTTTTCTAATCGCTTCCTTCTTTCGGTAGGCACAAAGTGAGGACGGGGGGTGGGGAGGGAGGGAGGGAGAGAGAGAGAGAGAGAGCTCGCGCACAGGTGGGAGAGCAGGTAGATCCTGCTGGCAGAGCCGGAGCAGCGCACACTTGTTTATTTTATTAATCCGTCTCACGAGGGAGCGAGAGTGCAGCTGGTGATCCGACAGGCAGGTGACCTGAGCTGCCGCCCTCACCCCAGCTGGAGCAAAATGAGAATGTGTATTCTTCCTCCATTTCAAAGACTTTCTCAGAAAGTGCAGCTTGTCACCATCCTCCTGTCTGACCCAGAGCAACGAATAAACACAGACAGAGATCATGACCAGATAAATTAACAGGCCACAAGTTGTTTCCCGGCCATATGTTGGCGAGTTTTATACCACAGCATGGTTACATATCCATGTCCATGTCTTGGGCACCTGATGACGCAACAAGGCAGAATGCATCTTTTGTTTCCCTTTCCCCGGATGGCCCACCGAGTCCGGCAGCCAGGAGTGAGTGCTCAGATGTACCCTATGGCGTCGGACTCCTACTCCAGGCCATTCAGGCCTGCAATCAAAGGAGGGGGCGGGGTGGGAAGCCTCTGTTCTTTTTCTTTCAGATGACAAAGAACGCATTGTGAGACATCACTTCAGGGGTTTTGGTCCCTTGTGCTATACTTGTGTAAGGAATGCAATAGTGTCAGGGTAGTATCTCGGACCTAGATGGCTACAGGACCCTCCAGTTTTCTTTTCTCTACATTTTTGAAACCATATTACACTTCCTATAGTTACACCAGCACCTGTTGATTTAATAAAATATAGTCCTGGCTAATATTTGACTTGCTGTGGACTTTTAACTAAATCCTACTGTATCTGAGTTCCTAACTTATTTCCAACTCCTACATTCAGCTTCAGCTACTGCACTGAGAAACTCTGCGAAGTGAAGTTTACAAAGGGGGTCTTGGCCATCCAGCTGAAGAGCATCTCTACCATAACCCCTGGGACACCAGTGGTAGACAACAAACCCAGCAGAGATACTAACAGTAAGCTATCACTAATTGAAAAACGACCACACAAATACGTAAACTAAAACAACTCAGTGGATGTTTTATCACCAATCAACAAACATTACGGAGTTGAAACACAGCTATTTTCTGATGCTTCTAACCCAAAGGAAAGACTCCACGTCTCAATATAATTCCTATACTTGTCCCCACTACCATGTGGGACCGAGTCAGACATCTCAACTTGATTGAGGAATGTCTTGAACAGAATGCTGCTGCACATCGAGTGCAGTAAATACCCCTTCATCATACATGCCAGTAGACCCGACTGATGCGGGTGACTCCTGATTTTTAAGCCTAAAATGGCTTCATTTTAGCCGTTTTCCACCTGAAATTGCCTCTGCTTCAATAGAAGTCAAAGGGGAAAATACATTCCCTGGATTTTCTTTTCAAAATCTCCCACTTTGCTGTTCTAAAATGTTGGCATGTATGTCTCCATGAACCTGCTGAGTGACCTTATGTTTTAAAGTCTGCATCATCGCTTTCCCTCTTTTTCGATGTTGGGTGGAAGGAGGAAGGCTGGCTTCTCCCATGTAGTTCTGAGGTCAAGTATCAACTCCCTGGAATAAGAAGCTGCACAAGCAGTCTGGCATGAAGACCCCTACACTCAGTACTTGATAGGCAGGGTGGCCCACCACTGAGACGGTCCAAGAAAAGTTTAATAGCCCCAAAAAATAATTTGTATGAACAGTGTGCTGCGGAATATGATTCAATCGCTGTTTATCCACATGATTCAAAAGGCTGCCTCCTGTTTAAAACCTTGTGATCTACTTTCTGGTGATTCTGCACCCTGAATTTCTACTCGCCTGAATTTAATCTTGGCTGCTACCACTTTGTTTTAATTTGTTCTTAGGTTTTTCACCTTTATTCCAATGCCACTGTGGCATCACTCCTACAACAGATCCTTATAAATTCTGAAAAAGACACTTCATTTCCAGCTCCAGTGAGCAGCAGCGGAGACACATCTGATGCAGTTGTTCCCTTTCAGTCTTCATGCACCGGCGCTGTTTGCGCCCATCACTGCTTCAGAACTTACCCAGGTAACAGTATTTCCCATTCTAGTGCTGCCTAACCTATTTACCAGCATGCTTGCGTTAGGGCCCAGTAATGTAATTTCTGGCATGTTATTAGAGTCCATGAACTGCATTAAAGTACAGGACTGTGGAAATGTCCGTCGCTACTTTTTGTTTGCTTAACATGTACTAATGCATTTTAAACGATTCATACATAAGGTGGGATTTTACGTTAAGTTCACGTAGTTAGTGAGGGCCTCAGTTAAATGACTCATGCTAATGTTTAAAAATACATTTCAGCTGCCATGTGTTATCTTACTCTTTCCCTTGTTCCAGGGGCCAAGCTCTAAATTGCCATAATTTGAATATTGAATTGTTTCAATTTCCATAAAACTTTTATTATTGTTAGTTTCACCGAAGACTGATCATTAGTTCCTTGCACCCGTGCCTAGGACAACCTGACCACAATGTACGAATATGTACAAGATATCTCCTGAAGGAAGTGCAGATGTGTTCTTTTGTGCAGTGCCTGGGAAGGAGACAAAAGTTACCTTATCAGAAAATGCTGGATTTTGATTGGTCCCAACTTCTTGAGATCCATAGGTAGTTTTACTTAACTTTAAAAATCCTATGTTTAATTGTCCTTTGCTGAGCTAGTTAGTTTCAGATGCTCCTGACTTGCTTTGGATTAAATCGAACAACGCTATTATAAGGGGATTATTGGTTTATCACGAATCTGAATGAGCTAGTAACTTTGCTATTGTGTTAGTAAACCTTCTTTGTTTGCAATTCTACTACTCTCTGTCATCCTTGTGGGGCTAAATGAGCTTCACTGTTATTAATGCATTGCTGATCTGTTGGTGTTAAGCCTCAATTCGAGACAAAAGTCTATCCACTTGAGTTCAGTTTGCACTTCAATTTTCACCAAAGATTTGCACGGTGCAAACCCCATCCTGTACTGCTCTAACTGTTATTTACAGTATAAGTTCTTGGCATGTATTTCAAGCCCTACATAGAAAAGCAGATTTTTCAGGCGCATTAAAAAAAATCCTTTCAAACAGTTTTCCCCTTAGTCCCTTTTTAGTGTGAGATGGCTATTTGCACAATTGTCTCCACCCCTCAGATGGGACACTTGGGGCCAAAAATTGGGAACTATTTCGTTCAAGCAAAGCGGAACAAATTAAACAGTGAGAGGCCGACAGGTGGGCAGACATGCTTGAGACTATTTTACACTTACAAGCCCCACAAAGAAAAACAAACTTTCAAATTACAAGCTGAAACAAATCCCCTGGAGCATTTATCTCCCATTGAGTTAGGTGCATTTGCAGAGGGGTTCGATATTTGAAACTTTACTGCTGGGTTCTTACAATACCTATGCTTGGCCACCCAATGTGAAAGCTGTTATGATGACAGAGCAGTATTACAGAGCCACTGTGCCTTCGGTGCGGGCCCCTATAGTAACTAACCTAGAACCAGTAGGAGAGAGGAATTGTGCATTGTCTGCTAAAGGAATATTTGCATCCCGGGCACCTTAGCTGCAATTAGCGCTCCATGTGGTAGTGTGATGGCTGGAAAAGAGGAAGAAATGACAGGTTCACGGAAAGAGAATGCAAGACAATAGATGTGTTTAATGTGTTGGCCCCTGCCAAACTATGCTGTTGGCCTGTCACTGCCAGCTCGGCCTCCAGTAACTGTCTTAACACAATGATACCAGACAGCCTGGACTCTAATTTTACTACATCCCTGAACCACATGTAAATGACACCAAGATGCCATGCTCATGATATGAATGTCGCATACCAGTGCTGAAAGCGAAACACACTGCAACCTCAAGTGCAACCACTTTTTGGATGGTAGTTCAAAACTGCAATCATTTCTATAATCATTGAGTCCAAAAACAGTATCTATCTGTGAATGCATAAAAACTTTGCACGGACTCTGGTAGTGGAGGTTCAGGTGCAGTGAACACTGATGTTGACACATGGCAACCAATTGCAAACTTGTCAAATTCCTAGCCTTGAGGCTTGAAACCTTTTTGCCTCAATTAATTTATATGAAGCAATCTTGGTTTATCAAAGATAGATTATCTTCGGATAATGCCATGATATTTCTAAATCTAATTTATAAGGCTTCCTTTTTTCCCACTCCATGGCGGCTATAGCTCTGAATTGTGAGACGGCTTTCAATTGGACTGAATGGAACTCTTTGTCAGTGTTGAAATTATTTGAATTTGGTCCTAAGATTTTGAATTTTCTTTCTGTTATATGATTTCACCAGAGCATCTGTTTTTGGTAACATGAACATATTATCTTATTTGGTAGTAATCAGGGGAGCAGAATAGGGATGTCAATTACCTCCTATTTTGTTTATTTTGGCTTTAGAACCCTTCATATAACACATTAAACAAAATAATGAGATTCAACGCTTTTCTATTGAGGACACTTCTGAGACAATGTCTGCATATGTATATTATGTTCTTTAATGCATCTCTGAACTTATTTATTCCATGTCTGCTTTTTTTGATGACGTTGCTCACTATTCTAATGCTTTGAGCCATAAGTTAAATATTGAATACATTACATTTAATACATTTGCTTTGAAGATATTCTTGATCACTATTGGCTAATATGGAGCAATATTAAAAATAAATACGTAAGTATCTGTTTTTTATAATTTATAAATGGTGGCAATGTGTGGTAGCAGCGTATTCCTATGAAGAAGGGCATATGCCCGAAACGCGTCAGGTAGCTGCAGACACCGATGTGCCTGACACCCTTTTCCTGATCCTAATACCTCGCCGACAGGGAGTGTGCCTCGCCTTGGGCAACTGTGAGTTTGAATCTAATTCGGCCGGTCTGGTCGAGAGGCGCACCGCCGCTGAGAGGAGCGGCTCCGCAGCTTTTCATTCGAGGAGCAGAGCGGACCAACAGGCGACTGGCAGTATTTGAAAAGGTGCTGGGGGCTCAACGAGGACATAATATTTGGTAACTTACCGCAACTTGCCAGCAGCCCCACTTGGGATTTATTTGAATGGACTTCCAGTCCCAGAATGCACTACTGTGACTCACCTGTGTGTCATTTGCTGATTGATTTTTTCAATAAAAGGGCGAAAACTGGGAGCCTAAAATGGTGGCAATGTGTGGCAGCAGCGTATTCCTATGAAGAAGGGCGTATGCCCGAAACGCGTCAGGTAGCTGCAGACGCCGATGTGCCTGACACCCTTTTCCTGATCCTAATACCTCGCCGACAGGGAGTGTGCCTCGCCTTGGGCAACTGTGAGTTTGAATATATATATATATATATATATATATATATATATATATATATACATACATACACACACACACACACACACACACACACACACAAGCTGTTTCTCGTGAATGAGAGTGGACGGCATTGTCACAGAGTACGGCTGGGGAAATGGCTTTATTTTTATATGTGTCACTGGTACCCTCTATACAGAAATGAGTTTTAACAAAATACAAATTTGATGGTCATAATAATAAACCAGTTATTTGATTTACTTTCATAAGTAATATTCACTTTTTTTATTTGCACTAAAATTTTCATACCACTTATCTTTTCTCTTTATGTTCTTTTATAATATAAAGTTAAAATGTCCATTTGTTGCATTGCTCTGTTTCTTTGATAAAGCTTTTTAAACATAAAAAAGTCAGGCTGGCCTTTGTGACTTATTAAAAGTTACAAGACTCCCTCACACTCTGCTCCTCCTTTTACCTTTCCTCACTCCAATCTGATTATTGCTCATGGCCATCCCCTCTCTAACCAAAACCACACACTTTCTCGGAGTTATCCATAGTTTCTCTTGCTCCCCAATCATTCACATATTCTCAAAACTCCCACACCATCCTCAATCTCCATCTTTGCAAAATTAAAAATAAAAATCAGTAGATGCCTTTCAGAATTAGGAACTCTGGGTATATCTTTCTCGTTTTTCCCTCACATTCACATGAAAGTACCTAGTAGAGTCATTATTTGTGCCTTTCTTTTCCACTGGTTTTGACTAGTTATTAGCAAGGGAATGGCCAAACAATTTAAATATCCCACACCCCAAACCCCACTTTAACCCACATCTCTTCATCACAGAGGGAATGAAGCAAGTGAGTCCGATCCTCCCTAGAAGTGTTCAAGAGAGGTGTGTGTTTTGAGGAGGTGAACTTCCAAAAGCATTTAAAAAAAAAAAAAAAAGGTATAATGCATGTTACAAGCACAATTATGTGTGACACGTTAGTGAATTCTCTTACAGGCAGTTCTAAATGGGCTCTGATAAAGTACTACCATTGAGCCGAGTTTGATCTAAATCCTACAGGTGGAGGGAGGGTTCCTTCCTTCCTATACTTCCCTCTTTTTCTTCAATATATTTTGTGAATAGAACCCAAATACCAACCAGTGATTACACAACAGAAAGATGCCTCTGAACACCAGGTACTGCTAGGCAGAATCCATCATAAATATGGCTTGACCTGACATACTAATGTCTCTTCCACCGTCATTGTTGCCTTTAAGTCAGTCTTTTAAAGTTTAGATTTTCTAAGTTTACTGCACTGCCATATTTCAAGGAAAGAAACAAGAGCTGGCCTTTCCACCTTTTGCCACTGATACAAACATTCAGTCAGTGCTTGATAGTGCAATATACAAATATGAGTCAATATAATTTGCTAGCAATTGGTAAAATACATCAGTGTACAATATTATCTTTTTATTTAAAACTGTTAATAAATTACTTCATAGGGAATCTATAATACCTTGATTTCCTCCCTGTCCCAATGTTGAAGAAAAAGCCACACACACTTCATGTTAAATTAGAAGAGGGCACTAGTAAGAATACAGAAGAAAGGGAAGCATTCTAATCACTATGCATCAAGAGCCAAACTTACAGTCAAAATTCATGCCTTGGTACATCTAGTCATTTTTCACTAGATCAATTTACTATGCTGGAATCCTTCTCTGTTGTTAGCAGAAAATACCTATCTGCGAATACATATTTGTAGCTTAAAACCAAATTGTTCCTACCTTTGATGGTTCTGGTTCGGACCTCTCTCTCCTGGGCGTACCCTTTGGCTCGGACACCTTCTTATTGTTGTCATCCTGAGTTACTGGAAACTTGAAATGATTACCTTCCTGACTTAGGTCAATACCTTCTGTGCAGACAGCTTGATCGAGGTTATTACAATTGATAGCTAGGGAAAGAACAACAATGATTTTAGGAAAAACAATACATTCATGAACCTTTTCTACAGAGGTTGGTGATGCCACTAGGAAAAAAATAAATGTTTTGCCCTACAACTAAAACAAAGAATATTTATTAAGACAATGTTTTGCAAGTTAGCCGCACAATATAAGCTCTGGCCAATGGCTCACTCTAATTAATTTTAAATTGATGCCAAACAACAGTATCCTATGAAAATCAAGCAGCCTTATGCATCTAGAATATTTAACTGTCCAACAATTGGATACACCAACCACTGCCTTTGTAATTTGGATGGATCGCTGATGCATCAAACAGAAAATCCTTGTAATTTAAAGACCGAATCTTCATCTGCATGCCAAGTTGAAACTCACAAATCCCCTCCATCAATTCGGTCATTCCTCAAGGACAATATGAACATTGCCTTGCACTCTACTAGCAGAAGGAGGTAAATTTGTGACTACATGTGCCCAATGTCCATGAAATTTCCTGAAGCTCCATAAGCTTTGAAAGAATGACCTGACCTTTTACAACAAAACCTTAGATTCTGAGTAGCTCTTCTGTCTTTTTCTTTTGATATAGGGCCTTTCACTCTGCCTAGTTGCATAGGTTATGGAACGTCTGTAACTCTATTCTCCTATGGCATTTGACTGACTACTAACACCATTGTTTTCTCTAAAAGACGTTCAGATAGGCAAAGACCTAATTGCACCACTAAATCTATACGCTTGCCAAAATGTCTTTTAACTCAATTGATAAAATGATGATGCTACTTTTTATCCTAGCCAACCAGTCCCTACCACCAAACTATTAAATGTAGTAATAAAACTTAACAAGTATTGAAGGCCCAGCTTTAAAAATGTCAACTCGTTATCCACAGAAAGAAAGAGTGTGTGACATTGTATCAAACAGTTTTTGAATTTGGTCACATAAGGACAAACAGGGCAATAGACGTAACATCTTATAACAGAGTTGGTAAAACCCTAGGGGGGGTGTTTTTAGGTTCTGGAGGTAATGGTACGTGCCTAGCAGCTTTCCTCTCTGTTCTTTGATAACTCTTTCTCTTCTTAACTTCTCAATGTGAGAAGTTGGCCTGGTATATGCTGTTCACTAATTAAAGTGGACACCTTGCACCAGGGCAAATCGACTCTTATGGTAGATAGGTTTAAGACAACCTTTTAAAGAAAGCTATCCTAGTGGTAGCTGTGGAGAGCAGCCTTCAGGCTAAGTCTCGGAGGAATGTAAAGCAGCTTGTTTTACCATATAATCTCTTGAATCACCAAATGAAAAGACACCACACAGGTATATATATCAAATATATATGTATTTATTTCTAAATAACTCTCTACTAATCTCTTTATGAGATTAGAAGACAAACATATGCACAAATCAACGTTTCACAATAAGTTAAGCACAAAATATGGCTGGGGCCCTAGGGGCGTACCAGACCATATACTAAGTAAGAGACTTAGGGACAACGACTTGCAGGGAGACAAGGCCTAGGGCCTTCAGAAGTGCTGGGGCCTCACGAAACCACCCAAGGCAGGTAAGTAAAGGACCCACGGGGGACGCGTGCAGTGTAGATACACAGGCGCGGATCGCCGTTGACTTCAATGGGGCAAGTCGCGGTTGGAAATAAAGAGTTTTAGGATACTTCTGTAGAACCTACAAGCAAGTCACTTACAGGGTAAGTCGTTCTAGGGCCCACACCCACAGGAGCACCGTAGTGCTGGAGTTACCTCACCCAGGGAAGCCGGGTGCACAGGTGTCCTTTGGTGTCGGGTCGCGGCGTCGTTTTCAATGGCGAACAAAGAAGACTTGCTGCTTGCGGGAGCTGAAGAAGTGTCCGGTGGAATCCAAGCCTGGATTCTGAAGAAGGATGACCTGAAAGCAGAGGGGACAGTGTTCAAAGTCACTTGGCAGTGACTCGGGGCAAGGAAGATGGATGCCCACCGTCGTCGAGTGATTCAGGTCGGTTGCGGGTGCCTTGACTCTTCAGCCACGTGGTCCAGGAGGCGTCGACGACGACCAGGAGCTGGATTCGGTGTGTCCCTCGACGTCTGCAGCTGACTGCGGTGTCGGCAACTCGATCGGAGCCAACAAGCCTTGGCAGCCGCAAGTCTCGGGGAGATGAAGAAAAGTCGATGGCGCAGACCAGCAAGGTCTGTGGAACTCACCCAGCGAGGGTAAGTCAGGGCAGGCCTGGAGCAACCAGGGGAGCCCTTTGGTTTCTTTAAGAAGTCTTCTGGGGACCCACAAGCCAGCGGGCAAGGGATCGCGAAGACACCTCGGGCGGAATCACTCAACAGGGGCCCACGGTCACTCGGGACGGTGTAGGCCTCTGATCTTCGGAGGGATTCCTGCTGGAGGTCGGGACCACACGTGGTCCAAAGCACAGGTTCGTAGAACGTTGTGAAGGGGTTGCACTCGACAATAGTGCACGGTACCCAGGGGTCGCGGTTCCTCGTTACTCGTGGGGTCCACTTGCCTCAGCTTCGCTGGGGACTCACGATGGCCTGGGAGAGGTCAGGAAATCCACTTCCTGGGCTGCAGGGACTTCGGACTCCGGCGGGAGCGGCGTAGTTTGCGACCGTCGTTGTCGTTTTTGGTGCCTGCCAAGCAGGGGAGTCACTCCTTGACTCCAAGGGAGATTCTTCTGTCTTCCAAAGGTAGTGGAACGTCGAAGGGCCAGGATTCTTCTGTAGAGCGTCGTCCAGGGGTTATCTGCTTTGCAATGGCAAGGTTCCCCCTCTTATACTAAAAGAGGGGATGGACTAGCTCTATGACCCCACCTATGGGAGGGTCAAGGGAGGGGGTGGCTACACCCACTTCCCTTTGTCCAGTTTCGCGCCAGAGCAGGGGCAGGTAGCCCCTGAGCTGGTTTGAACTGGCATATGCACAGAGGAGCCTTCTGCTCCCCCAGTGCAGGACTTCAAAGCACTCTAAGAGTGCACCCACCCAGCCCCAATACACTAAACCCTGTCTGGGAGGTGGTTACACCTCCCTGTGACAGGATGCCTATTGTTGGGCTTCCTCCACTGTGAGTGTTCGGTCATCAGCAGGAGGGCAGCCCAGTGTCTGTGACTGGTGGCATCCATTTTGTGATGCCAGGGCTCTTCAGGATTCTACCGCGTTTCCACAGCAGGTACATGTCTTATCCCTCTAGAAGGGTGGAATGCTACCCCCGCCGCCAGGATTGGCGGGGGGTAGTATTCCAAGATGTTTGACACCAAACACGACATGTTTTGATGCAGCCATTCCAAAGTTAGCATTTACCGCGAGGATATAATGCACTTAAGAGTATATGGTTTAACCGCATCCACAAACAGCACCAGAGAATGGACTCTGAGAACTGCAGAGGGGCCCTGCTCATGCAGAGGCACCCCCTCACATAGAAGCCAAGCACCCTGCCCTCAGGATTGATAGGGCCTGCCTTAGGGGTGACTGATAGGTTTATATGTGTGTGCAGGAGAGATATAGGAAACCTATATCTCAGTGAGGGGTGCTAGCACCACCTCACCCAGGCTGCAGTAGCAGGCCTGTGGTGTCAGATTTAGACTGCTTCCCAGGGGTGGCATAACATATGCTGCAGCCCCTGGGAGGCCTGTGAAGTACCTATGCCCTTGGTACCTAAGGTACCATATACTAGGGACTCATAAGGCACCACAGTATCCAATCACTAGTGCACCTAGAGTGCACTCCATGTCGTTTAGAGAGAACAGAGAGGCTGGGGCCCTGATTGGCAGGGACCCAGCCAGACTATAGCCAGAAACCAGTGCTAACATCAGAAAAAAAGTGGGGGCAACATAAGAGGCAGATCCTACTCTCCTACACAACCCCCCAAACGCAGGGACACTAAACTAACCTTGACCAGTTGAGTCTTCGTGTTCAAAGTGGAAATACCTTGAGAGTCCATCTGCATTGGCATGTTGGGTCCCAGGCCTATGTTCCACTGTATAGTCCATCCCCTGTAGGGAAATGGACCACCTCAAAAGTTTTGGGTTTTCACCTTTCATCTGCTTTAGCCATAGGAGGGGCTTGTGGTCAGTCTGAACTATGAAGTGAGTGCCAAACAAGTATGGCCTCAGCTTCTTCAGGGCCCAAACCACAGCAAAGGCCTCCCTCTCTATAGCTGACCAACGTTTCTCTCTAGGGGTCAGCCTTCTGCTAATAAAAGCTACTGGCTGGTCTTGACCTTCATCATTCAGTTGAGACAGTACAGCTCCCACACCCAGCTCAGAAGCATCTGTTTGGACAATGAACTTTTTGGTGTAGTCTGGACTCTGTAAGATGGGGGCAGTGCACATGGCCTGCTTTAGGTCTTCAAATGCCTTTTGACAGCTAGCTGTCCACTGAACCTTTTTGGCATTTTCTTAGAGGTAAGATCATTCAAGGGGGTCACTATAGATCCATATCCCTTGACAAACCTCCTATAGTACCCAGTCAGGCCTAAGAAGGCTCTCACCTGTGTCTGGGTGGTAGGAGCAACCCATTCCATTATGGTTTGGATTTTGCTCTGTAAAGGCTGAACCTGGCCTCCACCTACAAGGTGGCCCAGGTACACAACCTGACTCTGCCCTATCTGGCACTTGGTGGCCTTGATAGTGAGGCCTGCTTTCTGCAGAGCCTCCAAAACATTCCTGAGGTGGACCAGGTGATCCTGCCAGGAGGAACTAAAGACAGCAATATCATCTAGATAAGCTGAGCAATAAGTTTCCAACCCTGCCAGAACTTTATTCACCAACCTCTGAAAAGTGGCAGGTGCATTTTTCAATCCAAAGGGCATCACCACAAAGTGGTAGTGCCCACCAGGGGTCGAAAATGCTGTTTTGGCTTTTGCATCCTCAGCTAATCTGATTTGCCAGTAGCCAGCTGTGAGGTCAAATGTGCTTAGATACTTGGCTGAGGCCAAAGTATCAATCAGCTCATCTGCCCTTGGTATGGGATAGGCATCAGTCCTAGTGACTGCATTGAGGCCTCTGTAGTCTACACAAAACCTCATTTCTTTCTTACCACCCTGGGTATGAGGCTTGGGTACCAGGACTACTGGGCTAGCCCAAGGGCTATCTGAAGGCTCAATCACGCCTAACTCCAACATTTTCTGGACTTCAGTCCTGATACAGTCCCTGACATGGTCAGGTTGCCTGTAGATTTTATTCTTGACAGGCAGACTGTCTCCAGTGTCCACCTCATGGGTGCACCAGGAAGTCTGACTAGGGGTCAGGCTAAACATATGTCTAAACTGTTGCAGAACTTGTCTGCACTCAGTTTGCTGATGGTCAGTGAGGCTGCTTGCCAAAGCAACACCATCTACTGACCCATCATCAGGGTTCTGAGAGAGCAGGTCAGGGAGAGGGTCACTCTCCTCCTCCTGGTCCTCATCAGTTGCCATGAGCAAGCCCATGTCAGCCCTGTCAACATATGGCTTCAATCTGTTGACATGAAGCACCCTTAGGGGGCTCCTGGGAGTTCCAAGATTCACCAGATAGGTGACTTCTCCCTTCTGCTCAACTATTGTATGGGGGCCACTCCACTTATCCTGGAGGGCTGCTGGGGCCACAGGCTCCAACACCCACACTTTCTGTCCTGGCTGGTATACAGTCAGCACAGCCTTTGGTCATGCCAAGCTTTTTGTAATTCTTGGCTGGCCTCCAGGTTTTGGTTGCCTTTTTCATGTACTCTGCCATCCGGGAGCGGAGACCAAGTACATAGTCCATCACATCTTGTTTGGGGGCTTGAGAGGTAACTCCCAGCCCTCTTTTACCAAACATAGTGGACCTCTCACAGGATGCCCAAACAGAAGCTCAAATGGGCTGTAGCCAACCCCCTTCTGTGGAACCTCTCTGTATGCAAACAAAAGGCAAGGAAGAAGAAGGTCCCATTTCCGCCTAAGCTTCTCTGGGAGTCCCTTAATCATTCCTTTCAAGGTTTTGTTGAAGCGTTCAACTAAACCATTGCATTGTGGGTGATAGGGAGTGGTGAACTTATAAGTTACACCACACTCCTTCCACATTGCTTTCAGATATCCTGACATGAAGTTGGTACCTCTGTCAGAAATGACCTCCTTTGGAAAACCCACTCTGGAGAAAACTCCAATGAGGGCTCTTGCCACCACAGGGGCTGTGGTGGTCCTCAGAGGAATTGCCTCTGGGTACCTGGTGGCATGATCCACTACCACCAGGATAAATCTGTGCCCAGATGCAGTCTGAGGGTCAAGGGGACCAACAATGTCAATCCCTACCCTCTCAAAGGGTACCCCCACCACAGGTAGTGGTATCAGGGGGGCCTTTGTTGTGCCACCTGCCTTACCACTGGCTTGGCAAGTGACACAGGAGCGACAAAACTCCTTTGTGTCCTCTGACATATGTGGCCAATGAAAATGTGGAACAAGCCTGTCCCAGGTCTTGTTTTGGCCCAAGTGTCCTGCCAAAGGGATATCATGTGCTAAGGTCAAGAGGAACCCCTAAACTTCTGAGGTATTACCAACCTCCTGGTGGCTCCAGGGGCTGGGTCTCTACCCTCAGAATATAGGAGTCCCTCATCCCAATAAACTTTATGGGACCCACTAGCACTCCCAGCAGCCTCAGCAGCAGCCTGCTGTCTGAGGGGTTCAAGAGAGGGGCAGCACTGTTGCTCCTTGCTCAGATCTTCCCTGGAAGGGCCCCCTGCCCCCAAGAACTCAACCTGGTCAGGCTCAAGTCCCTCTGGGGCAGTTCCTTCTTCAGGTTCTGCTTCACCTCCCTCTGGAAGTGAATCCTTGATCTGAGACAGAGGGAAGGCACTGCCTTAACCCTACTGCTCCTCCTCTTGGGAAGCATCTGGTCCATTGTTCCAGGATCCAGAGCTGGTTCAGTGTCATGCATTCTTGCTTGTGACCTGGTCACAGCAAATACCTCTGCAGGGATGCCCAACATCTCAGCATGAGTCCATAACTCTACTTCAGACCAAGCTGAAGTCTCTAGATCATTGCCCAATAGACATTCTACAGGGAGGTCTGCACTGACTACAACTTTCTTGAGGCCAGTTACCCCTCCCCAGGAGAAATTCACAACTGCCAGACTATGGTTGGTCTGGACATTGCTTGCATTGGTCACCTGGTACATTTCACCCAGGATGATCTGTCCAGGGTCCACTAGGTCCTCTGCCACCATGGTGACACTAGCACCTGTGTCCCTAAATGCCAAAGCCTGTTTGCCATTTATCAAAGGCTGCTGTTTGTACTTGCCCAGATTACTGGGGCTTACTAGGAAGGACATATCAATGTTTCCCTCACAAATCAGCATTGCCTGAGTGGTCACTCTGACTAGGTCAGAATCCACTTCAGAACCCAGGGTCAACCCTACTACACCCTTATTCTGAGTACCACCTCCACCAGTAGCTGAGCTAGGGGGAACAGTTGCCTTAGGGGCAGGAGTGGTGGTGGTTTGGTCTTTGGACTTGGTACAATCAGAAGTCCAGTGCCCTTTCTGTTTACAGATTTTGCACCAGGGCTTCTTTTGGCCTTTTCCCTTGTTGGACTGTGACTCCCCACCAGATGCAGATTTTTGGGGCCCTTGTGAAGACTTCTGGTCTTTTGACTTATCCCCACCTTTCTCAGAGCCTTTAGGATCTTGCTTCTTAGTGTCACCCCCTGGTTCTGGGTTTTCTGCCTCACCCTGGTTCTGACCCATTTGTCTGCCTTCTTTCCCAATTCTTGGGGAGAGGTCAGATCAGAGTCCACCAGGTACTGATGCAACAACTGGTTCTGGCAATTATTTAGGATCTGTTCTCTCATCATCAGATTATACAATCCCTTGAAATCAGTAACCCTACTGCCAACCAGCCAACCCTCCAGAGCCTTGGTTGCACAATCAACAAAGTCAGTCCAGTCCTGAGTCTGTGCCTTCTGGGTATCTCTGAACTTCAACCTGTACTGCTCAGTGGTTAAGCCAAACCCATCTATCAGTGCACTCTTCAGGACTTCATAATCATCAGCATCCTCTTCTCTAACAGTGAGGAGCTTGTCTCTACCTTTATCTGAAAAGGAGAGCCACAAGATTGCTGCCCACTGCTTTTGGGGGACCTGTTGTACTCTACAGGCCCTCTCCATAGCAGTTATCCATTTGTGGATATCATCCCCACTCTGGTAGGGAGGAACAACCTTGCTCAGGTTCCTATGGTCAGGGACATATTCTCTGCCTCTAGGGACACTGTTGCTGCCACCAGGGGGTTCTAAACCCTCCCTTCTGGAAGCTCTCTGGATCTCCAGGGCTTCTCTATCCAGTGCCAACTGCTTGGTTCTGAGGGCCACTTTGGCTTCCTCATACTGGAGCAGTTTGCACCTTCTTTCAGAGGAGGTCTCTCTTAAGTTAAAGTATGAGCTCCTCTCCTGGACAAATTCTCTGCCAGAGTGATAAGAGTGCTCAGATTCCCTGGAAGGGGATCTGTGCCTCTCATCCACTCTGCCAGTTCTCTTAGGGAGAATTCCTCTGTCCTGTTCAGGCTCCTTGAAGCCTGGCCCTTCAACCACAGAGTCTTGGTCATTCGGATTGTCCTCATCTGACCCAGATACTATGATTGACCCACCCACTGATTCAGACCCCTTAGCTCCTAGAGCCAATCTAAGGTCATCTGCTGTCAGCAGATCTATCAGGTGTAGTGTTGAGGGACTCTGTCCTATCCTCAGGTGTCTGTCAACACACATGGCTCTCAAGTCAGAGAAAGCCATGTCCTTATACTGAGGCTGAGTGGATCCACTGGGTCCACCCTTCAAGGACATTCTAGTGTTGTGCAGTGTTGTACTACCTACACTAGTTTGTGGCCTACTGATCCTAGCTTGAGCTGTGGAAAGGGTGTGCTATCCCTTGGCACACAGCTCTAAGTTCAGTAGAACTTATTGATACTAAGCTTGACTTTATATGTACCTTGAGTACCTATAATGGTTTTCAGTTAGTAATTCAAATAGAGATTTTCTGGTAAAACAATGGCAAGCTGGAATCCCACACGCTGCCCACCAATGTGAGAAGTTGGCCTGGTATATGCTGTTCACTAATTAAAGTGGACACCTTGCACCAGGGCAAATCGACTCTTATGGTAGATAGGTTTAAGACAACCTTTTAAAGAAAGCTATCCTAGTGGTAGCTGTGGAGAGCAGCCTTCAGGCTAAGTCTCGGAGGAATGTAAAGCAGCTTGTTTTACCATATAATCTCTTGAATCACCAAATGAAAAGACACCACACAGGTATATATATCAAATATATATGTATTTATTTCTAAATAACTCTCTACTAATCTCTTTATGAGATTAGAAGACAAACATATGCACAAATCAACGTTTCACAATAAGTTAAGCACAAAATATGGCTGGGGCCCTAGGGGCGTACCAGACCATATACTAAGTAAGAGACTTAGGGACAACGACTTGCAGGGAGACAAGGCCTAGGGCCTTCAGAAGTGCTGGGGCCTCACGAAACCACCCAAGGCAGGTAAGTAAAGGACCCACGGGGGACGCGTGCAGTGTAGATACACAGGCGCGGATCGCCGTTGACTTCAATGGGGCAAGTCGCGGTTGGAAATAAAGAGTTTTAGGATACTTCTGTAGAACCTACAAGCAAGTCACTTACAGGGTAAGTCGTTCTAGGGCCCACACCCACAGGAGCACCGTAGTGCTGGAGTTACCTCACCCAGGGAAGCCGGGTGCACAGGTGTCCTTTGGTGTCGGGTCGCGGCGTCGTTTTCAATGGCGAACAAAGAAGACTTGCTGCTTGCGGGAGCTGAAGAAGTGTCCGGTGGAATCCAAGCCTGGATTCTGAAGAAGGATGACCTGAAAGCAGAGGGGACAGTGTTCAAAGTCACTTGGCAGTGACTCGGGGCAAGGAAGATGGATGCCCACCGTCGTCGAGTCGATTCAGGTCGGTTGCGGGTGCCTTGACTCTTCAG
This sequence comes from Calotriton arnoldi, assembly GCA_963921515.1. Taxonomy (NCBI): domain Eukaryota; kingdom Metazoa; phylum Chordata; class Amphibia; order Caudata; family Salamandridae; genus Calotriton; species Calotriton arnoldi. The sequence goes on from CAWUFW010017206.1 coordinate 255,136, forward strand.
CCACGTGGTCCAGGAGGCGTCGACGACGACCAGGAGCTGGATTCGGTGTGTCCCTCGACGTCTGCAGCTGACTGCGGTGTCGGCAACTCGATCGGAGCCAACAAGCCTTGGCAGCCGCAAGTCTCGGGGAGATGAAGAAAAGTCGATGGCGCAGACCAGCAAGGTCTGTGGAACTCACCCAGCGAGGGTAAGTCAGGGCAGGCCTGGAGCAACCAGGGGAGCCCTTTGGTTTCTTTAAGAAGTCTTCTGGGGACCCACAAGCCAGCGGGCAAGGGATCGCGAAGACACCTCGGGCGGAATCACTCAACAGGGGCCCACGGTCACTCGGGACGGTGTAGGCCTCTGATCTTCGGAGGGATTCCTGCTGGAGGTCGGGACCACACGTGGTCCAAAGCACAGGTTCGTAGAACGTTGTGAAGGGGTTGCACTCGACAATAGTGCACGGTACCCAGGGGTCGCGGTTCCTCGTTACTCGTGGGGTCCACTTGCCTCAGCTTCGCTGGGGACTCACGATGGCCTGGGAGAGGTCAGGAAATCCACTTCCTGGGCTGCAGGGACTTCGGACTCCGGCGGGAGCGGCGTAGTTTGCGACCGTCGTTGTCGTTTTTGGTGCCTGCCAAGCAGGGGAGTCACTCCTTGACTCCAAGGGAGATTCTTCTGTCTTCCAAAGGTAGTGGAACGTCGAAGGGCCAGGATTCTTCTGTAGAGCGTCGTCCAGGGGTTATCTGCTTTGCAATGGCAAGGTTCCCCTCTTATACTAAAAGAGGGGATGGACTAGCTCTATGACCCCACCTATGGGAGGGTCAAGGGAGGGGTGGCTACACCCACTTCCCTTTGTCCAGTTTCGCGCCAGAGCAGGGGCAGGTAGCCCCTGAGCTGGTTTGAACTGGCATATGCACAGAGGAGCCTTCTGCTCCCCCAGTGCAGGACTTCAAAGCACTCTAAGAGTGCACCCACCCAGCCCCAATACACTAAACCCTGTCTGGGAGGTGGTTACACCTCCCTGTGACAGGATGCCTATTGTTGGGCTTCCTCCACTGTGAGTGTTCGGTCATCAGCAGGAGGGCAGCCCAGTGTCTGTGACTGGTGGCATCCATTTTGTGATGCCAGGGCTCTGCAGGATTCTACCGCGTTTCCACAGCAGGTACATGTCTTATCCCTCTAGAAGGGTGGAATGCTACCCCCGCCGCCAGGATTGGCGGGGGGTAGTATTCCAAGATGTTTGACACCAAACACGACATGTTTTGATGCAGCCATTCCAAAGTTAGCATTTACCGCGAGGATATAATGCACTTAAGAGTATATGGTTTAACCGCATCCACAAACAGCACCAGAGAATGGACTCTGAGAACTGCAGAGGGGCCCTGCTCATGCAGAGGCACCCCCTCACATAGAAGCCAAGCACCCTGCCCTCAGGATTGATAGGGCCTGCCTTAGGGGTGACTGATAGGTTTATATGTGTGTGCAGGAGAGATATAGGGAACCTATATCTCAGTGAGGGGTGCTAGCACCACCTCACCCAGGCTGCAGTAGCAGGCCTGTGGTGTCAGATTTAGACTGCTTCCCAGGGGTGGCATAACATATGCTGCAGCCCCTGGGAGGCCTGTGAAGTACCTATGCCCTTGGTACCTAAGGTACCATATACTAGGGACTCATAAGGCACCACAGTATCCAATCACTAGTGCACCTAGAGTGCACTCCATGTCGTTTAGAGAGAACAGAGAGGCTGGGGCCCTGATTGGCAGGGACCCAGCCAGACTATAGCCAGAAACCAGTGCTAACATCAGAAAAAAAGTGGGGGCAACATAAGAGGCAGATCCTACTCTCCTACACATAGGTTATGGAACGTCTGTAACTCTATTCTCTTATGGCATTTGACTGACTACTAACACCATTGTTTTCTCTAAAAGACGTTCAGATAGGCAATGACCTAATTGCACCACTAAATCTATACGCTTGCCAAAATGTCTTTTAACTCAATTGATAAAATGATGATGCTACTTTTTATCCTAGCCAACCAGTCCCTACCACCAAACTATTAAATGTAGTAATAAAACTTAACAAGTATTGAAGGCCCAGCTTTAAAAATGTCAACTCGTTATCCACAGAAAGAAAGAGTGTGTGACATTGTATCAAACAGTTTTTGAATTTGGTCACATAAGGACAAACAGGGCAATAGACGTAACATCTTATAACAGAGTTGGTAAAACCCTAGGGGGGGTGTTTTTAGGTTCTGGAGGTAATGGTACGTGCCTAGCAGCTTTCCTCTCTGTTCTTTGATAACTCTTTCTCTTCTTAACTTCTCAGGTTCTTATTCTCAGACGTTACTGAACTGATCTTCACCTACAATTTGATTAGATATCTAGAATTTGAGACAGGGTAGTGTCAGAAGCCATTGCCGTTGGATTATATTTTAGGCTAGGCAATCTGTCAGAAAGCACTAGCTTGGTACTCTGATCCAGCACAAGCAATGCACACTTTCGCCACCACCAATGACTATATACAACAAGAATATGAGAGTCAATAGTAGAAACAGGGAAAGGGGAATAAGATAAGAGAGAAAACTGAGACATTGAATGCCACCACTCTGACTAGCCACTCTGCTGGTTAATGACGTGTGCTGGTTGAATTAAGTGAGTATCTAAAAGCAATAGGACATATCTTAATAATCTGCTTAGAAAGTTCTACATATGTCCATAAGAGAGGGCAGCCTATACGTTAATTGTATCTCTATGCAACTAACTCTCTTTATTCTGGCATGATGCAGTTATTCCTGAAACTGAAGCATAACAATAGAGGAGTGCCTTTATATATATGTTTATCAACACTTCGCTATTGTGAAGATAACTATCTTAAGCTTTGCAACTATGCTCTCTCTGATGAAGATAAGCTTAGTTTCTACTTGACTCTTGTGAAACTAGAAAGTTAATATTAGACATTAATATTCTGTGATTCATATAGTCAGCAATACATATATACATTTATAAGAATTTTTGGTACCTTAAGTAAAATCATATATACCAGTGTAACCATTATCGTGTCATGAAAATTCTTCCTGTTACTTTACAGGATCAAACATAAAAAAATCCTAAATTCTTTAACAGTGCTTAAAGTCAAATGTTCAAAACAGGTCGTAGTTCAACATGACTTCTATAAGAAATTGGGTTACTGGTTGACCTTACTCAAGCACCAACCACAATTCTTGTCAGGGTGAAACACAAGCAAACCTCAAATTAACCCGTGCTGAACCCTCTTGTAGATTGGCACAAAAGCAGTCAGGCTTAACTTACAGGCAATGTGTAAAGTATTTATGCAGAACTTCAAACAGTAATAAAGAGAAAACCCAACACAAGAAAAATCCCACACAATTTAAAAACAGGGAGTAGAATTTGATAAGTTATTTGACACCAAAATGACATACATCCAATTAGTAGAAGCAGAGATATGCAATTTTAAAGACTTAGATAAAATAGTGGCTAAAAGCACAAAGCACCAACTGTGGTTATCTGGTCTTGCTGGACCAGGACAAGGTCACAAGTTCAGGCTGACTGCAATGGATAGGGGGTCAGATACAGGGACCAAGTTAATCCCGCTAAGAAATGTACCTTAAATCCTGGTTGTGGAGTTTTGCACCGCGCAGCAGCTGTTCCGGGCAGCACGCAATACCTCGCATCGAGGATGTGTCGAGCAGCGGTGGTTGCGATGGGCTGTGGGTTGCTAAGCAAAGTCCTGCATCAGAGATGCCTTGCACAGCGGCAGTTCTGATGAGCTGTGGGCTGCGATGTGAGGTCTTGTGTCTCAGATGTGTTGCACAGTAGCAGTTCCGATGCAGAGCTGAGAGAACTTGCGTCATGCTTTGTCAGACTAGCATAGACCACAGCTGGGCTGGCTGAGCATCTTCAGGTCACCTTCCAAGGGTCTAGGACTGGGTGGCAACACTTAAAGCGCAAGACTCACAGCAGGAAGAGTCCATGTGCAACAGGCAAGGTAGTTGCAGCCTTTTCTATCCCTGTGGCTCTGATCAGGAGGCTAGCCCACTTGCCCTTGGAGTCACTCTGGTGGTCCTGGGTTCAAGATGCAGTTCCAGTCCTTCTCACTCAGGCAGTAGGGTAACAGAGAAGCAGTCCTACTTGCAACAGAGCAGCACACCAGTCCTTCTCCTGAGTCTTCCACAGGTCCAAATGTGAGCTGAAGAGTTGGGTCCGAGGGCCCATTATTGATGCCTGATGCCAGCTCTGAAGTATTTGAAGTTTGTAGAGGGGATCACACCCGGAGGGGTTTGAAATTTCCTTCTTCTCTACCTTGACCCCAGCTTGTCTGGGGGGCACAAACAACTAGTGTGGTAGGTGGCAGCTCCTCCCCTTATCATGTCAGAAATGGGCCATCCTGCCAACACCTGTTCCCCCTTTGCCTCACTGTCTTGGAGTAATATACAAAGCCGATCTGCCAGCTACCCCTTGTCATGTGACCCAGGATGAGGCTGCAGGCACCAAATGGTTGGGACAAGAAAATGTAAACTTTCTAAAAGTAGCATTTTCAGAATTGTGACTGAAAATCCAACTTTACCATTTAGGATGGTTTTAAATTACAATTCTTCAGAGATTAAACTCGACATTCCTACCTGCCCCCAATTGAAAGTTATTACTGTAGGAAGGTGTGCTATTAGTAGGTGCAGGTGCCTACAGCTAGTAATAATACCACAATCACTAATAAGGCCCAGTCAAGTCTCAATAAATTAATCCTTGTTCAACCCTGGGAAGCTTGGCAGACGAGCAGTCAGGCTTAGGAAACAGATGTGCAAAGTATTTAATATCACCAAAACTGTAATTAAGTAAAAGACAACAAAATAAAAATCCAACACCAATTTATAAAGATAGAGAATATTTTTATATGAACTTTTAAAGCTTAAATACAAAAACAAAATGTGCTTTCTAGGACCAACCACAGCTATCTGGTCACGCTGGACAGGGACAAAGTCAAAGTTTTAGGCCGACCGTGATGGAGCGCGGGTTGGATACGATGAGTGGTTGGGCATGGTCAAGTTTTTACCTTGTGGCTTTAGTGAGTTTTTTTGGAGCTTTTTCTCTCGACATCAAGGGATCAGGTCTTCGGATCTGAATTTCAAGTCGATGATCCAGCCTGCTACAGCGCGATGCCTCATTGAGGCCTGTAGGTCTTTGTCTTCGACAGCAAGGAGCTCCGGAGCTTTCAGCGGGACAAATCATTGCAGTCAGGCCAAATCGTGATTCAACGTTGCTGGTTTGACTCTAGTCATCGATGGTGGTCTTCCTCTGGAGCTTTTTCACAAAACTTGGTCAAAAGTGTCCAAACTTTCAGAAGTTCTTCTCTGAAGGTTCCTTGATGTAGGAAAGGGTCCAACATCACCAGCTAAGGATTCAGAAGCTATGGTTTGCCTCTTGGGTTGTGGGACTCCAACTCCCACAATGCACCTGGGCAGTCCAGGAAAATCCAGGTGAAGCTGTTCAGCTAGAGTTGTCCTTTTAGTGGATGTTGCAGGTGACTTCTTCCAGCACTTTTCTGCCTGTTGCTTCTCAGGGACTCCACTTCTTATCCTTTAAGACAGGCACAGTCCTTCTTGTATGGAGCCTTTAGAGTGCAGCAGGTGCAGTCCTTCTGAGTGCAGTCCTCGGTGGTGCAGTCCAAGGGTCCAGCAGGGTAGTCCTTCTTCTCCCGATGTTTCAGCAGGGATCTGAGGGGCTTCTGTAGCCTCCCATATTTATTTCCCATTCTGGGATGGCAGGGGAGGGGCACCCCAACCAATGGGGTTTAAGCTGTCACCCTCTGCTATGACAACTTCCTGGGAAGTGTGGCATATTTCTATCTCAGAACGCAGATTTCATCAAAAATTAAAATGGAGAAATTCTCTCCTTGGAGTACCGGTCTGGCTAACCCAAATCACAGGTGTGGCTAACTTTTCCCTACACCCCTCTTCAACCCACTCTCCTAATCTTATTAAGGGGGTTCCCATCTGGCTGGGGATAAAAAAAAGTGGGGGCTGGCATGGGTCCTGTGACATCTGTGTGTCTACCTTTGAAGTTCAGTCTAACTCCCCAGCATACATCCTGTTCCTGGATTCTCCAGGAAGCAAATCTCCTCCCACCAAATGGCTGTATTGATTCAGCCCCAGGCCTCTTCACACCTACTCAAGCAGCAGCTTTGCTCAGGCTGTCAGTGGCTGGCCAATTAGAAGAGGCTGCTACAGGGCTGTTTTTGGCAGCTTCACGGTAGTAAGATCTAAAACTACTTTCCTGCAATTGTTATAATAAATCCGACCTTTGCAAGTTGTTGGATTTATTGTAACTATTATTTTGATACTTTGAATTATGTTGCTAGCTACTTCCAATAAAAAGTTACACTTTATTAGTGTTTAATAGTCTCTGTTTATTCTCTGCGAACCCCTGCCCCACTTCAGGACTCACCTGCTTCTAACTCCAATGCTGCACAGGTGACCCCATCCAGGCCGCAGACCCTGCACACCCGCATCAGCCCAGCTGCCGCCATGAACTATCAGTTATCAACATGCCGGAGTAGATGTGCCGTCCCGAAGCTCCGCATTGACCGACAATTATCCTGACTAGATCTATGGCTATAGAGCCTCATCGACCCTCGATTTTGCTGCTCTCGACTCCTAGTTGGTGGGGGACCGCAGTCAGTGAGATTGGCGGAGAGATCCCCGCCACTGCCTGATTCCAACTTGACGACCACGATGCACAGAGACACAGCACCGGAGAGTGGAGTCAGACCTGCGACGTCCATTGCGGACTTCAGAGAGGAACTTTGGTTCTACTCCTCACCCTTCCCCTCTGATCACCTTTCTGACTTAATTCTTCCCGAATAATGTGCCATCTCCTCCTTCTGCTTCTACTTGCCTTCATTTCATTCGTGGCATTCTCTTCTTCCCCCACATCTCCCTCTCTTCACCCTCTTCATCTTACAAATATGTTGTCCAACCGAGTGAAGGCTGGAGCCAACTGTTTCAAGATCATTTCTCCCCCCAATATGTCGAAAGCATCAGCAAAAAGGTTCAAACACAACACCCTTGAACAATTTCCCGATTCACTTTTCGTTGACCAATACCATAGTGGTCGTTATGGGAGGCTCAAAACCGACCTCATTTTCTTCACCCACAACATCTCCTTCTGGACCACCATTTTCAATAACTCCCTCAACGTTACTTCCTCCTCCTCAATCCCACACGGGCTCCAACTAAAGATCTCCCCCTCAGCTTGTTTCGATGGCTCTCTCACTATCTCACTTTACAACAATGGCAAAGTCCTGATCCAAGCCAAAGACACTTATCGCTCTCTTTTGGACCACCTATTTCCATCCCTGCTCCCAATCCCTGGCATTCCGATCACTCCATGCTCCTCTTCTAACTCCTCCCTCAATTCTCTCTCGCCTCCCCGTATCCACCGGAACACCATTTCGCAGTCTTCATCTGCCTCCTCCCTCAACTCTCCCTCGCCTCACCTTACCCTCCAGGACTCCAGTTTACAGTCCTCCCTTGGGGCACAGCCCTCCCCCTGGCAGTCCTGTTCCCCTCCTTCACACCTGCTTCCCCTCCCCCAACCCCTCCTTCCCTATCTGGGATGCTTCTCTCAACACTCCTTCCCAGCCAATGGCCTGCTCCCTCATTTACACCCCTCCCCCCAACCCCGCCTTCCCCATTTGGGATGCTACCCTCAACACTCCTTCCCAGCCAATGGCCTGCTCCCTCCTCTACACTCCTATACCAGCCTTGAATTCCACAGAAACCTTCCCCCTCGCCAGGTTAACCTCCCCCCTATCCAATCCATCTTTCCAACACCCGACTTCCCAGCTCCCATAGTAACTTTTCCACATTATGCTCTCCCTTCTTATCCTCCCCTCCCTTCTTCCCCCTCCCCCTTCTTTATGAATCCTGGGCAAACCCCTTTCATTTCTCTCCACCCTCCCCCCACCCCCCAACACTCCAGAACTGCAATCTGAACCTCTCTCCCCTTATGACAACCTCCTCCCTTCCCCCCCCCCTTTCCCCTAACCTAGCTGAACTTTACACTTTCTATAACCATCAGCCGGGGCTACCACCCTTTTCTTGCTTGTTTCCTGCCCCCATACACTCACTGCACCCAGCCTACGCACCTTCTCCACCTCTCCCTCTTCTCTCCCCCCCGACTTTCTGCCTTCCTATGACCCACCTCTATCCCCTCCCTCCCTGTCCTTTCACCACAGACCTCACCTTTCTCTTCCTCAGCCAGAAGTCAATACTCCTATTTTACTCAATGTATGTCCAGATAATTCTCTCTCCTCCTCAGCTGCACTGACAATTACCTCCAATCAACATCTCTTAACGAGTCTCCCTCCATTCTATATTCCTGCATCCACCCCCTCTCCATGCTCTCCCTCTCAAGCTGAACCCCCCCCCCTGTACCCATCATACAACCTAACATTTCTGCTCTGCTCTCCCTAGAAAATAAACTAGGACTTCTCATCTCTTCTATCTCCCTGCTTGAATTACCATCTCCCACCTAAGTACCAAAATTTCCACTCTCCCCAACTCCCTACTTCCCTTCGCGAACACTCACTTCCCCAAACTCCCGAGGAATACCCTGCTCCAACGCCCCAAAAAAGCATCACACAACCTGTCACCTTCTGACATTTCCAACTTGTTGGCTAGCTACAATTCTTCCAACTCCAACCACCACACCTTCTCCTCTCTAGCTAATGCTAATCACTGCACTATTCCAACCATCTCCCTCTCCCGCACTAAACATCAACCACCTTCAATTCAATCCTTCAATCCACCTATTCTCAGGAACATTATCCCTATCACCCCTAAAAGCCCTGACTCCCCATTCACCAAAACAGTGATCTCGGAGGTTCGTTGTCAGCTTCACAACTGTAGATCAGCGAACAAACTCAAGCTGGAGATCTCAGACATCATTAATCTCTACAGCCTGGATATACTTATCCTCACGGAGACCTGGCTCAACGACACTTCTCATTCTTCTTTCGATCTTCTGCTCCCCCCTGACTATTCCATTCTCAGGAATGACAGAGAAGATAAAGTCGGGGGAGGTGTAGCAGCTATCTTCAGGAACTCCCTTCATCTCAAAGCTTTTCCCAGAAGCTCTTTCAGCTCCTTCGAATGCCTTTCTCTGGAGCTTCAAATACAGCAAAACTCCCCTGTCAGGTTTCATACCGTCTATGACCCGCCTGGTGACAGCTCTGCCTTCACAGAGGAATTCACCGACTTTGCGAGCGACCAATACTCGCAAAGCGACAAACAGATTTATATTGGAGATTTTAATCTTCATTGGGGCAATCCTGAAGACTCAGCAGCCAACAGGCTTGCCACTTTTCTCTTAGGAAATTATCTTGTTCAACATAACACAAAACCGTCTCACTCTAAGGGCTCCATCATTGACCTTGTTATCTCCAAAGCAGATATGCTAGCTGCTGATGATTCTATACCAGTAGACTGGTCTGATCACTTCCTCATCCCCTTCTCTCTGCATCTATCTCATTCTGTTATGCTTGGCCAACCTAAAAGAACAACTACCTTTTTCTGCAACACCAAAAGCATTGACCTTGACATTTTGTGCAACACTGCAATGAGCTCACTTCCAATTTTAGACCCCTACTCGGATGTTAACGACCTGACCACACAATGTCTCACCAGTCTATCAGCTGCAATTGATAATGTTGCTCCACTGCAAAGTAAAAAGAAAAGACCCACTCCTTCTGCTCCGTGGTACAATAAGGCCCTCTACGAAGAAATAAAAAAACTTGAGGAACCTTGAGAAACTATGGAGACATTCTCCTTCCACCTCCAATCTATCGAATCTCTGCCTCGCTAGAGCTCGTTATCACAAACACATCTTCCATGAAAAAGCGATGCACTTCAGAACCCTCCTCGATTCCGCCAAAAACTGACCTAAAAAGCTATTCGACCTTATCAAAAGCACCAACATCTCTCCCTCTCCCACCATATTCGCAACCCCCCCCCAAGATAGTGGCAGAATTTGCAGTTTTCATTGATGAAAAAGTAATATCACTTGTGGATCAGGTTACCCATCCGACCCCCCCGGAGGACCGCAAATCCTTAGTTCTGAGGCAGAACTTTGACACCATCACCGAAATGGCCCTCCTTGAAAGCATTCTAGAAACTAAACCCTCTACCCATTCCATCGACCCCATCCCCAGTGACATTGCCATCGACTTTTACACCCACACACTCTCCTACTGGACCAGTCTGATAAACCTCTTCCTCAACCGAGACTACTGTAAGGAAGTCGCGGATGCAGGTTAGATTAAGTAAAATCTTTATTCATGTCAACAGGACATCAAGTGCGCTCCGACCTGGAAGCTCACATCCTCCAACTGTCCCCCACAGAATATTCGTGCCACCGAAGTTCCTTCCATTCCCTTGACGCACCGGAATTCCACACATCAAGGAAATGGAAGAGAACCTAACACATCTTTCCCCTTAACACAACACAATAAACAAATTAATAAAGAAAATAATATGTACATGAATAAGGAATACATTTTCATTGTGGCAAAATACAAGAATTAATTCAAAATATAATCGTGCAATTTAGAAGGTAACTTAATGATCCTAGAAGAATGAGAACGAACAGTGGAATTGGTATCATCATTAACATTCTTGTTGGTTTGAACACTTAAACCCATTGGTGACCTAGAATTGGTGTCACTGTTGATATTCTTGTTGGGTTGAACACTCAAACCCCTCCTTGACACAGAAATCTTCCCTTTTTCCACCACTTGCCATCACTCAATTTGACAGCACCTTTGTTAACCTTAACCACCTTCTTGAGAGTAGAAAATTTGGATTCTCCTTTGGGTAAAATCCTAGAACATTTCACCCTTACCATGTCCCCCACACAAACATTCAACTGCTTGGGAACAGGATCGGATAGAGTTTGATCACACTTATTTTGTGCTTCAACACGCTTCTTACCAACTTCATCAATTTTATCTTTACGCAAAACAAATCTTTGTTCGCCCATCCATCTTCTTAAAAGTTTAGAAGTGGGTATGCGACCTCTTAATAAAATAAAAGGAGACACATTAGTATCAGAATTGGCAGTGGTGCGAATTGCCCACATGAGTTTCTCAATTTCAGCCTTGCAATTCAATCCACTAACTTTAGCTAATTGCACATTCTGTTTGATGACTCTATTAAAACGTTCCACAAGACCGTTGCTCCTTGGGTGATAAAGGGAAGTTTTGACATGTTTAATGCCCACAGAATGTAGAAAATTTTCAAATTGGATTGAAATAAACTGAGGACCGTTATCAGAGAGAAGTTCTTCAGGGACTCCCTCTCTGGCAAAAAGTGATTGAAGAAATTTAATGATGGAAGTTGAATCAACATTTCTTACCCATTTAATTTCAGGCCAACGACTGTAAAAATCCATGAGAACAATGCCATACTCAGGTAAATTGGCAGATAAATACAAAGGGCCTATAATATCAATGCCAATTTTAATCCAAGGTTTATCAGGAACTTGTATGGCTTCGACAGGAGAAGGACATGTTACCTGTGATTTATCACTAATGGCACATTCCATGCAATCCCTGACAAAATGTTCAACCTGTTTGTCTAAGGCTGGCCACCAAAACTTCTCTCTTACTCTCCTTTTCATGGCACGCATACCTAAATGACCCTCATGTGCTAACCTCAGAACCTTGTTTCTCATGGCTTCTGGGACCACTAATAATGAAGATCTGTACAAAAGACCATTTACTGTAGATAACTCATCAAACACGTTTGTATTTATGTACACAATTGTGTTCATCTATATTGTGAGACCATCCTTGACACAAAATTTTTGATATTTCTTTAAATTCGTTATCAGATTCGGAAGCTTCTCTCCACTCTCTTTCCAAAATTACATCATCAAATTGGCCAAAAACACAACATACTAATTCAAAATCATTATAAGTATCTCTTGCTTCAACAGATTGATCGTTATCAACAGGTAATCTGGATAAACAATCGGCAAGAAGATTCTTTTTGCCAGGTACATACTCAATATTAAAGTTGTGTTCCATTAGCCTGAACTGCCACCTGGCAATTCTGGGAGTAGCTTTTCCTCCCCCTTTTGTACTGAATAAATCAATAAGTGGTTTGTGATCGACACGTACTGTGAAATTGGAGCCATACAGGTAATGCTTGAAAAGAGTAATGCCCCACCAGCATGCAAGAGCTTCACGCTCAATTACGGAATAGGAAGGTTCAGCTCCTTGCAGACTTCTTGATGCAAATGCAATCACTTCGTCTTTGCCATCCCTATTTTGTAAAAGAACAGCACCTAAACCCTTTTGACTAGCATCTGTCATAATTATGGTCTTATCACATGGATCAAATGCTTTAAGAGGAATGGCATGGGCTACTTCATTTTTAATTGAATCAAATTCCTTAGTACACTCTTCATTCCAAGAAAAACGAACGTTCTTCTTAAGAAGAGATCTAATGTTGTAGGATTTAGATGCACAATTGGGAATAAACCGTGCATAAAATTCTATGAGACCCATAAAAGACCTTAATTGATCCTTGTCTTCAGGAACTTTGAAATTTTCAATTGCTTTAACTAAACTTTGCTTAGGTTGTATGCCATCAGCGGATAATCTATACCCTAAATAATCCACAGTAGTGCAATTAAATCTACACTTATCAATGCCAAGAGTGACCCCTTTGATCTTAATAAAGACAAGACTTGGCTCAATCTGGCATTGTGTTCATATTGATCTTCGCCATACACCAAAACATCATCCTGAAATGCCATAACACCAGGCATGTCTTTGAACATACTTTCAACCACTCTCTGAAAGACCGCAGACGCAGAGGCCAAACCAAAGGGCATGCGTTTAAATTGAAAAAGGCCTTCAGGAGTGATGAAAGCAGTTAGATGTCTAGATTCAATGTGTAATTCAATTTGATGATATGCAGATGACATATCTAGCAAACTAAAGAACTTAGCACCCTTAAGTGTAGAAGTCATCTGCGTGATGTTGGGAAGAGGGTACTGATCAATCCATATCTTTTTGTTAAGATCGCGTAAATCAACACACATACGTAAATTGCCATTAGCTTTTTTTAGCCAAAACAATTGGGGACACCCAATCGGATGATTCAATGGGTTCTATTACATCGCTGGAACATAATCTTTGTAATTCTTTTTCAAATCAGATTGTAAAGCTAGGGGCACTCTCCTAACCTTGTGTATTACAGGTTGAGCATTATTAGTCAATTTAATCATATGTTTGAACCCCTTGAAAAGACCCAGCTCTTTTCTGAACACTTCTGGATACGAAACATCCCAAGAAGTTTGTTGAATGGTTTGAACGTGGAAAAAATCTTTTTTCAACATTACTTGTTGTTCGCTATTGGGATCAAGGATGATGCCAAGATTAGCTTGGTCTTGCCAGCCTAGGAGACACGCCTCATCCTTCGCTACATATACTGTACCTTTAGATTTACTGTCTCTAAATTCAAAGTCAGCATTAAATTCACCAACAACATCAATGATCTTTCCACCATAACCAATGGGATGTACACACGACTGATTAAGAGTTTGATTAGGAAAGGATTGTTTCCAAAGAGATTCACTTATTAAAGTGTAAGGAGACCCTGAGTCAGCCAACATTTGTACACTATTATCATTCACAATTATATTACACAAAGGTCTTTTCAAACCTTGAGAATTAACACTCCAAACATCTTGATTGGAATCTATGATGGTAAGAATTTCATCGTTTTCACTGGATGATACATTTTCTTCCATCATAGTTTCAACATTGTAAACCTTTTTGGATGTGATATTCCTTTTAGCTTTGCAAACAGCTGAAAAATGTCCTTTCTTGGAGCATTTTACACATATTTTATCAATGGCTGGTCACGATAAAGAATTGGCTAAATGATTGTTACTGCCACATCTATAACATACAAATATTTTGCCTGGAGTAATGTTGCTGTTACTTTTATCTGGTTTGGATCTATCATTAAACCTTTTGTATTTAGATTTAACTGCACATACTTTCTGGCTATTGGTATCTGTTAAAGACATTTGTTCCATGTATGAAGAAGTGCTTTCAATCCTTGTAGCAATGTCCAAAGCTTTTTGTAAAGTTAGATCAGGTTTAGATAAAAGTGCCTCTTGAACTTTTTTGTTATTGGTCTTTTCGACTAACTGATCTTTGATCATTTCTTCTTCGAAAGCCTTGTATTCGCAAGAAGAGGCAAGAATACGTAAGGCGCCAACATATGTAGATGCTGATTCACCTTGTAATTGGACTCTCTTATAGAACTTGTGTCTTTCCAATGTTATGTTTTTACAAGCTTTGAAGCGAGTGTTTAAAGCTTTGATAGCTGTAGCATATTCATCAATAGTGTTGTCACCTTCTCCATTGCCTACGATGACATTTTCTTTGGGAATGTGTTTTAATATGTTTCGACCTTCAGTGCCTAAACAATGTCTGAGAACAGCATATTTCTTTTTATAGGTAAAAGACTCCCCATCAAAAGCTTCAAGATAGGCTTCAAACCCTTCTCTCCATTTTTCCCAATCGATTTCTGGAGAAGCAGGATTGGGCAGGAAAGGCGCAGGAGGAGAAATGCCTTGAAACATATTACAGTAGGTAAATAATGGTTTAAGGAATAAACAGAACGTTGCAATATATCAAATTGTGTGTATAAACTGTGCGTATAAGCACGTAAATGTAGACAATGTGCACTGTATCAGGATAGTTGAAAGCGTTAAAACACTTTGTAAAAGCTGTGTGCATCAGCGAGTAACACTGTGCACTGTAGCCGGATAAGTGAAAACATAAACAGAACGTTGCACTTTGTAAAAGCTGTGCGCGTCAGCGCGTAGATAGAGGCAAGGTGCTAGATAAAATGACACCTGTTCGAAAAGGAACTTCAATTAAACTGCTGTAAACTGCTGTACGATGCAGAAAACGTGGTTGGCAATAATTGGCAAAATTGTAAAAATGTGTCCAAAATGGCCGCACGCTGCGTACAATGCGTGGGCGTGATGACGTTGTGGTTGGCAAAATAGCGCGGTTGGCAACAATAGGGAGAAGTTACGGTTGCCAAGCAACAATGCAACGACGTTGCGGAGAGGCGCGCGCAGGTGAATTGCTGTGTCGTCGATGATAGAATAAAAATGTACCTTCTGGATAGGCAAACTTGACTTGCCACGAAAACTTGTCACCAAAGCCAGCAGTTACCACGAAATTCCAGGGCGTCGGAAGTAAATCCACTTCAGGAGGACGGAGTCACCGGAGTTGCGAAGCCGACAGCAGTAGCAGTGCACGCGTGGAGGTCCCGTTGACTGGCAGCTCGTCGCCAGTGTAAGGAAGTCGCGGATGCAGGTTAGATGAAGTAAAATCTTTATTCATGTCAACAGGACATCAAGTGCGCTCCGACCTGGAAGCTCACATCCTCCAACTGTCCCCCACAGAATATTCGTGCCACCGAAGTTCCTTCCATTCCCTTGACGCACCGGAATTCCACACATCAAGGAAATGGAAGAGAACCTAACAACTCCCTTCCTGCTGCCCTTAAAACAGGACAGGTTACTCCACTTCTTAAGAAACCCTCTCTTGATGCGAAAGATCTCAACAACTTCCACCCTATCACCAACCTACCTTTTCTTGCTAAAATTACAGAAAGTTGTGTGGCGAAGCAACATTCCCAACACATCAAGGTCAACTTCCTCCTTGATGAATTCCAATCTGGTTTTACCCAAGGCTGCAGTACCGAGACAGCGCTACTTCAAGTGATCGATGATGACCTATGAGTACTTGACTCTGGTGAATCTTGTCTCCTGATCCTTCTGGACCTATCCGCAGCCTTTGACACTGTTAATCACAACACTCTTCTAAACACTCTAAAGCTAAGAATGGGTTTTGAAGGCACAGTGCTTAAATGGTTTGAATCATTCCTCTCAGGCAGATCCCAGATTATCAAAATAGCAAATTGTCTCTCCACTTCAATGGCTGTTGGACAAGGCATCCCTCAAGGCTCGATCCTCACACCCACACTGTTCAACCTTTACATTGAACCGCTGGGTAATCTCCTAAAAAAATCTGGGATCCATTATCACCTATATGGGGATGATACCCAAATCTACCTAAAGGTATCTTCCACTCATGACATTTCAATCCTCAACACCACTCTCAACTCCATCCACCACTGGCTGCCAACTCATTAACTAATTCTGAATCCTTCCAAAACAGAATTCCTTCTCCTCTCGACCTCACTATCTCCTCCTCCTTTCCAATCTTGGATGAACAATCTGAACTTTCTCAACAACAAACCTATCATTGTTGACAGTGCCAAATCTCTAGGAGTCATCCTAGACAAAAGGCTCAACTTACAGTTCCATATCAATTCCATCACCAAGAATGCTCGCTACCATCTGCGCCTTCTCTGGGGTCTTCGTCGCTTCTTTCCTGAACAAGACCTAAAAACCTTGGTCCAATCTTTGGTACTTTCCAGACTGGACTGCTGCAACTCTCTCCTTGCTGGCCTCCCCAAATCCCACCTTTCCCCTCTAAAATCCATCCTCCACTCAGCAGCTCGCTTCGTATATGGGGCTAAAAGAAATGATCACATCACACCCTTACTGTTGTCTCTTTGCTGGCTTCCTATCGAAGCAAGGTCAATTTACAAGACTGCCTGTATCACTCAGAAAGTCTTGCACACCTCCACCCCACGCTATCTGGCTAATAAACTCAAAATCTCTGGAGGCTCTAGACCTTCACGCAATGCGGAAAACTTACTGCTCAAACCTCCTACCTTCAAAAGGAAAAGATTTATGGCTCAATCCTTCTCTGGTAATGCGACCAGAATCTGGAACTCATTTCCTCCATCCTTCCGAACCTCCACCTCTTTCCGGACCTTCAAAACTGATCTTAAAACCCTCCTCCAAAGGCACTTCCTGGAATAATTCAACCCATTTCTTGACCCTTTCGGTCATCTAGCACTCACATTAGGTCAACTTTGTAAATATGTATTTTACTCCTGCTTTTAACCTAACACCGACACCTTTTATTTTTTACATTATAAATATGCAAATAGTTAGATTTGGAACTGCATATATGGAACTTGTTAGCGTCCTTAGTCTTTCTTGTGTACCTTTGTAACTGTATATATGTAACTTGTTAGCGTGCTTAGTGTATCTTGTGTTCCTTATGTTACTTACCTGGTTCTTTTGTAAAGCACTCTGACACCTTTGAGTAAAGTTTGCGCTGTATAAAACTGCATTAAATAAATAAATAAATAATAAAGCCTTTCCATATTAGCCTAAGGAGCTATACCAGAATTGGTTAGAGGGTTCCACTGGGTGGGGTGAAAATATCACACTCCACCTTTTTGAGGTAAAAAATCAAACCCTTGTGGTGGGACCTACTTGCCCCATCGGGGAGGCGACCAGTGGAGACTTAGGTGCACTGATGGAAGACACACCAGTTACACATCTTGCCACAAGTGGCATTCCGTCCACAGCCTCCTATGGGGCAAGTAGGTCCCACCACAAGGGTTTGATTTTTTACCTCAAAAAGGTGGAGTGTGATATTTTCACCCCACCCAGTGGAACCCTCTAACCAATTCTGGTAAGGGTGGAGCCCATTATTCTTGTTTGATAAGTCCTGATGAATGCCACGGACCCAAATGGGCCATTAGGCAGAAACATGTTGACTACTCACACGGTGGGAGGACAGTAATTTTCCTAATTTCACCGCACTTTTGTTTTTAATAACCATATGGATGCCAGTCACATTAAAATTTAGTTTGGCATTTGTAATGGTTTTTTAACTCACTTCCTTTGTAAGGGCCCCCACTTAGATTTAGAAGTGCATCCCTGTCTTCAGGTGTATGCCCGCCCCTTATCAAACCAAGTTTTAGGGGGCGAGGACTGGTCAATGATGAAGCATGACACCAGGTGGTGTGTGAGACCAGTCTTTCACTTTTTGTGAGATGCCAGCACTCACATAACTTTGTAAGCACTTAGGTCACTGAACTAGGAGAGGTTTTTTGTGGTAAACATTGCATGTTGGAGGCTGCCTCTCCTAGTACCCCGCGCCTCTTGTTCCCTACCCTGAGTCCTTTTCGTGGGTATATGTGGATAGATACACATCCCTGTGTGCCATGCCTACAAACCACTGCCCTGGCCTAGATCAGTCACCCCTCCAGCTGGGTGCACTATACCAGTGGTGAGGGTACAGGTGCATGAGCCCTGTACCCCTACAG